>JBBPCX010022749.1:0-16729 GCA_037974365.1 Hydrocynus forskahlii | reverse complement strand
AAACGCCACTAGAAAGATTCGCAGGAACCTGTGGTTCTGCACCTCCCTGGTTCTTAGTTAGTTTAGAAATAGTACTAGACAGAAATCTGGGGTTATTTTTATTGGATTCAATGAGAGATGATAGATAGGCAGAGCATGCCATGGTAAATGTTTTGTTGTAGTCTCTGAGGCTCTCCTTCCAGGCGGTGTGGAAGGATTCCAAATTAGTCACTCGCCATTTATGTTCTAGTTTACGCTCAATTTGCTTTAAAGCACGTGTTGGATCATTATACCAGGGAGCCAGCTTTTTCTGTCTGAACTTAGAGGTGCGATGTAGTCTAGCGTGGATTGAAGAGAATTCTCATAACATTCAGTTTTCTAGGTCTGCCGGACAAGATGGGGTGCAGTTGGGGTTGAAATTTCTGGAAGATTCTCAATAAAACTATGAGCTGTGCTAGACGTAATTGCACGGCTGATACGAAAGTGAGGGGACGTGCTTAAATTATGATTAGGATGAAGATCATATGTAATGAGGTAGACAGAGGAAGAATAGCTATGTTATCCACATTAACGGCAAGAGTCATGATAGTCAAGATGAGTAGGCCCTATTACATGTTGGGTGGAGCCAACGGTATCTAGGATCGAAGTAAATGCAGATTTTAGAGGATCCTGTTCTTTTTCAAAGTGAATATTAAAATCTCCAAATTTGCTATGAAAATCAGCCAAATTTGCTATGAAACAACTTAAATCTAGCAAGAACTCTGTATATGGCCCTGATTGCCTGTAGACAGTAATTAGGGAGAGAGAGATTTTATTAGTATCTATATTAGTTAGATTAAGGAACAAAGTTTTGAAGGACGAGAATTTAGGCTCAGTTATCTGTTTAATACTTAAGGAATTTTTATATATGGTTCCCGTGCCTCCCCCTCTACGGTTTTGTCTAGGACTGTGTATGTAGCTGTAGCTTGGAGGTGTAGCATCATTTAGAGCAACAAACTCGTCAGGTCTAATCCAGGTCTCTGTAAGGCTTAAAGTATCGAAATTCTGATCAGTTATTAATTCGTGGACAAGAGCAGTTTTAGGGGCGAGTGATCTTTTGTTTAAAAGTCCCAACTTTACCTTTAGATCTAAGGTGCTGAGCTTACTGGAAGTATGAGAGATATTAATTAATTTATTTAAGCATACTTTTTGGTATTTCCTATGTATCTGTTTAGTTCGGGGGACAGACACAGTCTTGATATTATAGAACTTAGGGTGAAGCCTAGGTGACGACTCAAGGCAGCTAGCAGACGGTCGATTAGGCCAGTTTGTCTGCCGCCTGGCCCCGGCACTGGTTTGTAAGTGAGGGGTGGATACCGTCCCGGGCTAAGAGGCCAGGCTTGCCCTCGAACGTGGACCAATTGTTGATAAATCCCACCCGGTATACACCTGACAGTAGCTTTTGCTGGAGTCCCTAAAGGAGTAGCGAATTTCACGTGTCGCAGAACTGAATCACCTATAACCAGAGCACTTTGAAACGGCTTCTCAGCTGGCGCTTCACTGAGGAGGGCAAACCTGTTTGACATGTGAGCGGGAGGAGGAGAGTGGTGCTCGGGTGGTGAAGCTCTCCCGTGAGGGAAAGCTTTGCGACTATGCCGCCGAATCGTCACCCAATTGCCCTGCTGCGGGGACTCTACAACCAGAGTCGGGGGCGAGCTCTCTTCCCCTAAGGCACCCAAACTGGCTAGCAGCACAGCTGACTCTCGTCTCCTATCCCTAGTTAAAGTCCAGATGCGCTCCTCTAATTCTGAAATTTTCTCCGTCAGATACGTGACTAACGCACACTTCACACAAGTAAACTTTATGCTGGAACTAGAGCTATTGACGGAGAGAGGGGCTGAACTGAACATGCCACACTCCATGCAGATAAGGTGCTCGGCAAACTGCATACTGAAACTTACCGTTTGTCGGACTAGTCGTCTCTCGTCAGTGGAGACTTTGAAGACTGATGTAAGTAGTTTAATAATCGTCCGAAAAGTTAAGATAACTCACTGGAAGTTATAATTAGCGGCTAAAAACAGAAATACAAACAGGCTAGGAGCACGCTAGCACGCTGGGAAGCACTGGCAGCAAGACAGGAAGTGCGTCAGAAGTCGAGCATCCCAATACTTTTTTCTCCCCTCCCTACCATAAAGGAAATAATGTCTCTTCTCGTTTTAGAAAATGAAGAGACATTTTAGCGTAGTTTTTCATTTGTAAACCACATTTAGTCTCGTTCTTATTCAGCAACAATATTACATTGTATATTTCGTTTCGTTATCATCACATGACCAGCGTTTATGTTGCATCTCATCTCGTTTTTGTCATGTGATAAATGTTCATTGACGACGATATTTAGTCATAATTTTTGCTTACGAAAGCAACACTAGAGACCGCAGTGCTTTTCGGACCTTCAGTGCTCCCAAAATTTTTTGTATCCTTTCCCACATCCTTTCATGTACAATTAACTGAAGTTACCACAGGTGGACTCCAAGTTGTAGAAACATCTCAAGGATGAACAGTGGAAATCAGATTTTGAGTGTTATAGCAGAGGGCCTGAACACTTATGTACCTATAAGCCTGTGTACGTTAACACGGTAT
Organism: Hydrocynus forskahlii; assembly: GCA_037974365.1. NCBI lineage: Eukaryota > Metazoa > Chordata > Actinopteri > Characiformes > Alestidae > Hydrocynus > Hydrocynus forskahlii. Next base: position 14,131 of record JBBPCX010022749.1, on the reverse strand, counting down.
CGTGTTAACGCATTATTTACTTAATGCAGACAAATATGTGTGTTAACGCATTTAAAACATCCTTAATTTTGAAAGTTTTGGGCATGTATGTTGTTTCTGTTCTGTTACAGTGTTGTAGGTATGTATGTTGTTTCTGTGTTGTAAAATAACTAAAAAATTGTCACAGCATTATTTTTATAAATTCAGGAAAATATTATAATGTGGAAAAAGTGAAGGGGTGTGAATACTTTCTGGTGGCACTTGGGTACTATTCCAGGGATTTGGTCTTTTTCATCTCAGATATATCTGCTGGGATTTATTCATGAATTTATCAGGCTGTAGGTTAAAGTGGGTCACTACTGTATTGCACCTGGCACTGAGTTTTTTTCATTTTTTATGTTTATCTTACAGAAAGAAATGATCACCTGCAAGTCTTCTTGTCCTACTGCCCACCTACATACACAGTGAAAATTTTCTTCCACAACTACATCAGGGGATGCCACTGTGGTGGATTTCTGTGTGCCCAGAGAGGAATATGTGACACGGCTGATCTCAGGAGAGGTTTAATTATCCAGAAGCCCCAGTCTTCAGAAAATGTCATCTGCTAACTTTCTCATCAACACATCATCTCACAGATAAACAAAAAAAGGACACCTTACCAGTACTCAGAGTGAGGGAGGTATTTTACTGATTGTCTTAGTCTCAAGATACACCAACACATTCATACAGTAGAGAAACTGTATCACTGCTCAGAGTGTGGGAATAGTTTTATAGAGATGGATACCATCAAACAACACCAGCGCATTCACTCTGGAGAGAAACCGTATCTGTGCTCAGAGTGTGGACAGAGTTTTAGAGATCAGAGTACTCTCAAAAGACATCAGCGCATTCACACTGGAGAGAAACCGTATCCGTGCTCAGAGTGTGGACAGAGTTTTAGAGATCAGAGTACACTCAAAAGACACCAGCGTATTCACACTGGAGAGAAACCGTATCACTGCTCAGAGTGTGGACAAAGTTTTAGTCGGAAGGGTAACCTCAAAACACACCAGCGCATTCACACTGGTGAGAAACCATATCAGTGCTTAGAGTGTGGACAGAGTTTTAACCAACTACCTCATCTAAAAACACACCAGCGCATTCACACTGGAGAAGAACTTTTTCACTGCTCAGAGTGTGGACAGGGTTTTAGTTATCAGAGTAATCTCAAAACACACCAGCGCATTCACACTGGAGAGAAACTGTATCAGTGCCCAGAGTGTGGACAGAGTTTTAGCCTGAAGAGTCATCTCAAAAGACACCAGCGCATTCACACTGGAGAGAAACCGTATCAGTGCTCAGAGTGTGGACAGAGTTTTAGCCTGAAGAGTAATCTCAAAACACACCAGCGCATTCACACTGGAGAGAAACCTTATCAGTGCTCAGAGTGTGGAAAGTTTTTTAGCCTGAAGAGTCATCTCAAAACACACCAGCGCATCCACACTGGAGAGAAACCATATCAGTGCTCAGTGTGTGGGAAAAGTTTTAGTCATCGGAGTAATCTCAAAACACACCAGCGTATTCACACTGGAGAGAAACCATATCAGTGCTCAGAGTGTGGGAAGAGCTTTAACCAACTATTTACTCTGCAAACACACCAGAGCATTCACACTGGAGAGAAACCGTATCAGTGCTCAGAGTGTGGGAAGAGTTTTAGAGATCAGAGTACCCTCAAAAGACACCAGCACATTCACATTGGATAGAAACCTTATCATTGCTTAAAGTGTGGACTGGGTTTCTATAAAAAGAGTAGTTTCTAAAAACACCAGAGCAGAAACTGTATCACTCTTTAGAGTGTGGAAAGACCTTCATATATGAAAATTAAGGATACAAAGAAAAAAATAGTGGGTATGTCTGTTGCCACAAAGGTGCTGTTGTTTGATTCCCTACCGGGGCGGTCAGATTTCTTTTGGTGTTTCAGATTTTGTTTCAGACCATATCTTCAGTGTAATGTTAGCATGTTTTTTTCAGGATGGCCCATCTCTGAGTGGAGGCTGAAAACAAATTGTAAAGTTTTTGCAAAAACAAAAAAGTAACTTGTGGAATCAATAGATCCCTTTGCAGCATCAGCCACAACCAAATTCAGTGCATGAGCTCCACAGGGAACAAAGAGAGCTCTAGGATTCAGTTCCAGGAGCCTGGCTTGAACACCCTTGTTTTTTTTTTCCTCATGTTGTCCCACTGTCATATGACTGATCTCTGCAGTCCTTAAAGGGAATTTTCAGCTCTTCCAGCCTGTTTAAAAGCATGCATGCCAAATGTTTCCCTGTGGATTCGCCAGCTTCCCAAAACACCCATAAAATACTCCTTAATATGGGGCTTCTCTTCTCAATCTGAATCACAACTGACAGCTGTTCAGTGTGGCTAATGTCTGGAGTGCAACCTAGAATTATGGAGAAGAACTTTGCCAGCTTGATATCATCAACCATTGCTGAAGTGATCTTGCTACTCAACACATCAATGAGTTTGTTTTGTACATGGTGACCGAGATAGCTTGTGTGACTGCATACGCCTTTCTGGACATGGTTACTGTGCTCTTGCATTATGGGATCAAACCTTGCCATGAGTTAAACTTCTTTTAGAAAATTGCCATTTGATGGAGAAAACAATGTTTCTGTGTGTCCCATTAGTGCTAAATTTTTGATTGCGAGAAACGGAACGATAGCAGTGAGACAAGTCACCACTGCTCTCCATCTTATTTTCTCAGCCTGCAGAAGTGCCATCTCTTGTTTGTCAATTGGTTTACCTTTTTAATCCTCACTACCAGTTCTTTACATGCTTTCGTGGAGTTATGGTGTTCAGGACTATTTTCATGTGAGGTGAGAAGAGAACTCACATGCTTCCAATTTGTCAGTCCAGAACTTGTTAAATGGAGGTGTGTTTTCGAAAAGGGCTTGCAGCTGCAGCATAAGCAAAAAAGGCTGTTGTTTTTCTCTTAATATACTAGCCAGCTTCTAGGCATCTTTTCACCACGAACTAGTGTTTTCTTAAAATACTGGTGGTTGTTCTTCCATCACCCTATTTTCTAGGGAAAACAAAGTCAGGTGCTACCTTACTTGGTCCTTTGCAAAGCAGCAGTATTCGAATGCTGTCAGTGATATCTGAAGGCCAGTTTGCAGGGTCTGTAGGCAGGGGCTCCTCCTCAGGGGGTTCAGCTCCAGGCATTTCTATGAGCATACTATGAATACACAGCATTCATAGTGGCGGACCAGTCTTTGCAAAATATGCAACACACATACACTCAGGCTACAAACAATCACACCTGAAGTGGCCGCAATTGGGTCTTCATCCTCGGGATCAGGATGGAGACACATGTGGCTGAGGAGGTGGACGGCTCCTCATCTTAGGCAGTGGCAGAGGGTGCTCCAAAATATTTCAGAAGTTCTCCTGAATAGAAACCCAATATAAAATTCTGATGCATGCATGCATCATTTTCATAATTAAAACAAATATATAATTTTGCCCAGTTTATCAAATATTCAGAATTATATGTATAACAAGCATTCTATTGTGACTGGGGGGAGATTTTATTGGTGTGGTTATTTTGAATATTGCTGTGCGATTTCTCTTTTTTTGGTTTGATTATTGGTGTGATCACTGTGTGTATATTTTGCTTAGGTGTTTTGATTTATGTCCTCATCATCCTCACCAGCCAATGATTTTGCTCTTAGTAGATTTACCCCTGGTGTCAGGTGACGGGGAGAGGCCCAATGGGAAGGGAGATCGGAGGGGTTTGGGATTTGGGACCCAGCAGGGGCAGCGAGCGAGAGGGGAGAGGAGAGTAGGGTAGTGGGGTTGGTCACCCAGGGCGGGGGGTCTCGAGGCCACCATGAGTAGCACTATCTAGAAAAAAAGAGAAAGAACAGGAGGAGACAGCACGTCGGAATGCTTTTAGCGCGTCTGCACATATTCGGAGGGGAAGGAGGGACTCCGAGGGGAAAAGGAATGTCTGTACACACTCGGAGGTGAAGAAAGGACTCCGAGGGGACAAGAAAGGTCTGTATACACTTGGAGGTGAAGGAAGGACTCTGAGGGGAAAAGGAACGTCTGTATGCACTCTGAGGTGAAGGAAGGACTCCGAGGGGCGAAAAGGAAGGAGCCTCGAGATGGGACTGTAGTGGTGTGACCTGGACGCAGGGCGCGTTGGAGTGCAGACGGTTGGTGGAACCAGGAGTGCAGCTGATCTTGACGCCTATCCGCAGCACCCTGAGCAATCGGCGAGTTATTGTCTGGGCTTTGAGTGAGTATTCTCCTTGTTCCTTTGTGTGGCTAAGCCACAAACGCTCCCCGATTGAGTTGCCAGTGTGGGTGTTGCGGACGAGCAGATGTTCTGGCATGTGTTTTATTCCTTTGCAGCTGTAGTACGAGTGGGGCCCGGGAGTGGATGTGACTGAATCCAGCGGCCAAGTATGTTGGACTAGACCTAAGGCTGGACTGTTTGAGAGGATTGTGCTGTCGTCATCGGGGACCACACCACTGATCTGTCCACTGACAGAAAGCCGGGTATTGTCACCCCCAAGCTTGTGTGTTGCCGGTCTCTTTTTTTTAAGATTAGTTTATACTTTTTTATTGAGACTTGGGGTGGGATATGACTGTGGGAGCCTTTTGTTTGTATTGTCCCTTTTATGAATTGTATCCAGTGTTTTACAATTAATTCAGTTGTTGGTATGGTTGCTCATCCAGGAAACGAACCTGTACAAATAGTATCAGTAGGGGTTAGTCCTGTAGGAACAGGAGTTCCCAGTACTCCGGCACCTACACGCAATTAGACTATTATTAGTCTAGCTAAAGCCTTATAGTCTTATAATAACAGCCAGCCCTCGGTCGTCGTCAGACTATCACATCAGTGTTTAGAAGTAATGCATTACTCTATAATTGATTTTTTTTGCCAAGTCAGCTAGACTACAACAGAATACTATTGTCTGGTTTTAGCATAGCATAGTATGCAAACGGCTAACAAACAGCCATTATAATTTGTCATACATTGAGAACAGGAGACAAATCAACAATACACCTCTTCCAGTTAATGGCTAATTAATATTATGCTGAACACGGTCCAAATGATTCTGTAAGCCACTTCAGGGTCTACTTCCTGTCTACTGTTTACTATCATAGCCAAGTGGCTAACAAACGTAAGCAGAAGTTTTCGCAATCCCTACTAATTAATGTTATCTTGTTTCAGGATACACGTCATGGATAATACCTGCCATTATCCAGTGACATATCTGCTTACCTTTATCTTTTGCTCATTTCTCCTCCTCTTTTTTTCTCTTTTTTCTAAACTGAGCACCTGATGGCTTTGACCTTTTCTTGTCCATCTTCCATCAGTGTTAATTTTGCACTCCAGTGTCAACACCCATCCCCCAACCCGAGAATCACCACAATGTAAACTAATAGACCTACACCTTAGACTAATAGACTACACCTACACCGCAGATTTGGTTTGTATAGGGTTTTTTTTCTGCGATTTCACACAGCCCAGGAAAAATTAATTGGGGTTGGATTGACAATATTATGAATGAAATCTGCTTTATTCGGAAGCACCCCGCCCCCCTCCCCTTTCGACAGGTTGTCTGTGAGACTTCAGCGCAGCAGCAGCAGCATGCAGACGCACCGAGGGCCCTCACACTCACTTCCCGCATATATGGGTATGATAGAGTAAAAAAACACATCGGTGCAAATTATAAGTCTGTATCATAATGTCTGTTGCTTTTGTGTTTGTTTTTATTTTGTTTTATTTTGCTAGCTGGTTATTAGATGCTGCTCCAGCCAGCCAGAGAATCCCCCGCTGTCTTGCCCCTCTCCTTTTCAGTCTTTTCTCTCCCCACACAGGCAACTGGTCTTTTGGTCTATCTATACTGGTCTTGATGTAAATTATGTCCTTGTGAAACACTGTGGCAGAACTTTATTCAGGACTGTCTTATATGAACATGATGGATGTTACAATAGCAGAATGAGTGAATGATTTTCAGTCCTCAGATGACATGTGATCACCAGCTCATACCAACACGAGGGGCAGGACTGAAATGACTTGGAATCTTGAAGGCACGTTTTGCTAGAAGGGGCTGCGTGTGAAACCAGAGAGGGCTTGTCAGGTGGAGTCAGCTTGTGTGGTTCTACACAGCATCGCCACCATCAGAAGAGAAAAGACCCCAGTCCTGATGCCTGTGCCCCCGATATTGTTGACCCTTTGACCCTCGACCACCCCACAGGGCGTGCTGTGAGAGAGGCCATCACACAGCAGTTTTTCACTTATTAAAAAAAAGATACAGACTATGAACACATTGAAACTTTGTCATGTCTTGGTTTATTAGCTCCCGTTCCTACAAATGGAAAGTGAAAATTCAGTGATGACACACATACTGATGAAAGACTGGTGAATATGTGGCAATAACCTTAAGAGTAGGTGGTTAAAAGCTCTACCAAACTTCTACATTTTCCACAAATAACTGCTACTATCATTCTTCAGATGATGGAGAGAAAGAATACTTTGAGGCTGGGCAAATGGGTAGAGAAACTTGATCTTGACAAGAATCTCTAAATCTATCTATCTATTTATTTATTGGGTTTTTATTTTTTATTATTAGAATGTATTCGTTTATTCGTATTTATTATTTTCATATTTAATTCGTGTTTATTAGTTTGCCGCATAGACATATATGGTCCCTTTTCCCGGAGCTGTACCATGTCATCTACCTACGGCAAGCCTAGAGGGCGAAAATTGTCGAAGCGAACCCGGAGCGCTTTGTGTTCATAATGTGCGAGTTAACCGAACCATGCCGCGGACTCAAAGCAAACCGAACTGAGTTCACTTTAAGGGCTGAAACGGACCAAGTGTGAAAACACCCTTAGAGATGAATATGCTGGTGCAGCCAGCACAGTGGGGCACTCGCCACCAGAACAGACGATCATCTCCCACCCAGCCCACCCAGTTTGGTGGGTGCTGGCTGGTATCTGCCGAGGTCCCGTAGTGGGGGGGATGCTGGCTGGTATCTGCCGGGGGGGAGGGGGGCTTTCAAACACCCCCCTTTGACCCCGGCGCTGGAAAGGAGGGCTGTGTAACACTTGAACAGCTGCCAGCGTTGAGGTGTGTACAGGTGATGAGAAGCTACAGAAACATTACAGGCCTGCCTTTGTTTTTGGTTCCTGAGGTTCAGATTTTTGTTGGAATTAGGGTTAGACATCCACAATTCTTATCTCACATCCACAGCTGTAAGACTCTGTGTTTATGTGTGTCTTACAGGTTCCAAGACATCCAGGTCCTCCATATCCTGATCTGACTACACCTCATCCTAACCTGGGGGGGGCGCCACCCACCCTGTCTCAGATATCCACTGCCAGATATCCACATTCATCCTTTCTTCTAGGGGTGTAAAATATTTTAAATTAACCTTTAATTAAAGTTTATTCCACCCCTCATTACACCTCCTAGCTAGGACTCTCTCAAATTACACAAAATGTCTGACATTGGGAGGGGGGAGGCAAACATGTGCTTGGTTTGAGCCACTGCATCTTTTTAAAGTGCCGCTAACGCAGTGTTGTTGGACATTTCGAAGAAAAGAGGTGCACCATTTTGGAGCCAATTTGCCAAATTTTTTGGCCAAAATGAAAATCTCCACTATGTAAATTCCACTACAGTTAATCATGCAACCAGCTCACAGGACCATCTACTGCCACTGCCACTGTCTGCATTTCAGTATGTGATTTCCCTAGATTTATGATTTCTGAATATTAAGACAATAGTCTTAGCATGATGATACACTGTTCATAGCTGCACAAACTTTTAAATTGAGCAGCACATGTTATCAGTCTTACTTCAAACGCAGCTGCTTCGTACATGATATGAAGAGAATGCATAGATTTGCGCCTTTAAGAGAGTGAGTTGTACTTGTGGGCTGGAGAATTTTAAGTAGTCTCTAAATACACATGCAGACCCACATCCTGGTTCCGGGAATAAGAGCCCTTTAAAGTGGGCAGTTATGAGATTGTGAGCTCAGTACATCATCTTGAAGGAGCACCGGTCAGTAATAGAGGCTACCGGCCTCCACGCTCATTCTGTCTAGCGCACACACACAAAATGATAAGGTGGTCCAGTTCTTTCAATGGAGGATGATGGGATATTATGTTCTTGGGCCCAAAATGGATTTACATTTCTTGAAACACACAAGTACCTTAATTCATCAGAGCACTCCACAGAAAGACGGTTCTAGAATAATACATACTGCAGCCTTCTGTGATGTCATAGTTCTAGAAGGCCAATGTTACGGTAACTCTCAACAAGAATTTTACTGTTATGTGAAGATTGTTTTGTGTCTCGCAGCACATGTATGTCTCTGTGTGCATCCGGACCTTTTACCATGTTCTCTTTTTCGATTACATTTTGGGTAATGATGAATTTACTTTTTATTTCTTATTTGTCCTATGTTTACATGTGTGTCCTTAATTACTCTCCTTGCTGTGTGTGCAACCTCCCCCATCATATACTCTCCACAGACGCAGCCAATGAATGTACACACTCCCAGCTGGCCAGTAAGCATGACTTTTGCTAAATTAACACTGCAAAAGCAAAAACAAATTTTTAAAAAATTGCTTCCTTTGTGGTTCTAATGCTATGAGGCGATATGAGGGGGTTTCTATGAGGGGGTTATGTTCCAAGAGCACCCGTGTATAGTGAAATGTGGTAAAAAAAAAAAAGCCTAAAATGCAGATTTTTGTAGAATAACCCTAAATATGCCCCCAAATATTCTCCCAAAACATTTCATTTCTGAAAGAAAATTTGAAGATAAACCCGTATCCGTACTGTACAGTTTACACTGAACTTCGGCAGTGCTAGAATGTTATCCCTGTATAGACTGTACTGTAATTAATGCACGTGGATTTTATTTGGTATGCGATGACGCTTTCTTTGCTATAAGCTGGGAAATACAGTAATAAATTCATTAGTATACTGTAATAAAAATTCTGCTGCTGGTGTGTGTGTGTGTGTGTGTGTGTGTATGTGAGAGAGAGCGAGCCCATGTATATTAGGGGTGTAATAGGTAGGGTGACCAGATTTCAGATAGTGAAAAAGAAGACACCTTAGAGTGTGTTTATGTTTGGGGGAGGGGGTCGTAGGTGTAATGGCTAGGTTTGAGAAAATCAACAGACTGATGACAGAGTGCTTCGCTCAAGAATCACATCACAGAATTCAGACCTGCAAACACTGAGGCAGTCTCAGGGGACGCCCTGTTTAAGCTATTCAGACGGAAACTCCCTGGAAACAGCCTTGAACAAGTACTTCGGACAGGACAACAGAGATTATCTTAAGAACACTCAGAGAACATTCAGAGACTTTAGCTCAAGAAAGATTGCTTCACAAAATAACAGTAAAATCATGCCCTTTGCCCTAACGGCCCAGGACCACCTTATGAAACCCCTTTAATGATCTGGTCCGCAAAATTCCCTCTTACACAAGTAAAAGATCAGAATCATCTAGAACATAATTTTATCCCTTGAAATGTACTGATGTAATACATTATATATGTGATTAAAAGAACACACACTGTGATCAGGAAAATAAATGTGAATAAATGAGAATTTCCCTGACATACTCCCCCCTTTAAACAGTTTATTGTTTCCGTCTACATCGTGGTTACCCTTTCAATGTAGACTTCATGTATGTTTAAACAATTATCATCAACTGTTGTCATTGTTAGTTACATATGAACAAATGTGTGACTCTGTTTTAACAGTGCCCCTGCAATAGACGAAATAGCCTAGCGGATATAAGAAATCACCATTGGAGCACAAAACATGATCGCCACTCCAATTATCCCTGCAGACTGGAAAATCCACCCATAACCTGAAAACCATTGTCCTAAATGATCTAAGAATGGTGCCTTTGGAGGTGGAGTGAATGCATCTCTCATGTACTGGACAATATTGTGTAAAAACACGATAATGTCCTCCATAGTGCACTACACAGGGACCAGGGAGAAGTTTGAGATTAAGCCCAAAACGAGACCAGTTCAGCAGTTCACGCCAGGTTTATTAGAACCGTAAAGTAGAAAATTAAAGCCTAAAACATTTTCACCATACATTTCAGTGACCAACATGTTTTGTATGTTTGTGTAACCTCCAGAGGATACAGGTGGTATTGCAGGTGGAAAATATCACCCATTAATCCTCCAGTAAAAATGAGAAATAATCACTTAAAGAATGTACACAGGAGCTGTCGATGTGTATGTATGTGCTGCTCCATTTTACAGAAGTGCAAAATAAGGAACTCACCACAGGAATTCATTTCCACCCATCTACCTGTGGAAACACTGGAGGTGTATCGGCTGCAGATGTCCACATATTTACAGGCGTCACAAAAATTAACACACAGACTGCAGATATGTACACTATCTGTTAGAAAAACAACAAAAAAGTTAGACATGCCAACAAAAAAGATCAACATTAACATTACAACCGCCCATGGTCATTTGAACAGTTAGCCTTAGCTGCTAACATTTGTTTCACTCCAAACACAATGAGGACCAGATTATAATTCAGCCACAAAGAAGCAAATTTCTTACCTGCACCAGGTAAGAAAGCACCGGATCCTCAGCTAAGTAGGAAACAAACTGTCAGCAACCATAAAATAACAAAAACTCTCAGGGAACAATCATGAAAATTTGAGTCAGGTGGAACAAAAACAATCCTTTAATTAGAACTTCATAATAAAAGTCCGGCATTCTCTTCTCTCCAGTTCCAGCAAAGTTAAAGTGAAAAACTCCTGCAGCCCCAAGAGGAGGAAATTCAAACAATAATGAAACTCGAAAATGGTGATTATTTTACATGTAAAACATGCAGAAACTGTAGTTCCTAAAAATGATGTAGGAATCTGTAAGACTGCATTAAATGTTGTATTTTATTTTTTTGCTATAACGTGTTCACATTGGGTTGAAAAACATAATTTGTTCAGTTGGAGAGTTTAATAGATTAGCAGTGACTTTCAACAACTCCAGACCCCATTTCCACCACCACTCTCACTACAGTGAAGGCTCTCTGCGCTCCCCGATTGCAGCCAGCTTGGTGGCTTTGGCTCACTGTGCCAGAGAAAATATTGTGCTTATTTGTAGGTTTGTTGAAGCTGTTCCATTAGTATAATATTTTGTATTTTTTGGGTTTTTTTGGTTTTAGATCTGTATTTGTTTTAGTGCTTATTTATTTTATTGCTTAGTTTAGTGTTCAAAGTAAAGTAAAGTGGCCCCTTATAGCCACGCAGCACACAGTGTGAAGTGTGAAATTCTTTCTCTGCATTAAATCCATTTTACCCTTTCACCAAGTGAAGCAGGGGTCTACCACCACCGAGGAGAGGCCAGGAGCAGTGTGTGGGGACAGTACCTTGTTCAAGGGAACCTCAGTGATGACACTAGTAGTCCTTCAGAAAGGCTTCAACCTTGTTTAGAATACTAAATATTTATTGCCTGTTTGAGCTTGTGGAGTGAGTGAGGGCACTACAAGTCACACAAGGCTTGAGGTCAGGGCTCTGTGTAGGCTAGTCAAGTTCTTTTTTTTTTTTTTTACGCACCATGGATCTTAGCAGGTCGCTTCATAGGTGGTGGTTGTGGTGGAGGAGGAGGAGGAGGAGGAGGAGGGTGTGGTGAAGTAGGTAGTGGTAGTGGTGGAGGTGAAGTAAGTGGTGGTGGTGGAGGAGTCCTAAAAGGACACAGATGATCTAAACTTATGGTGTGTCCTGGAGGGAAGAGGAATTTTTTTTTTCCTTTTTGGTTGTGTTTTCGTGTTGTGTCTGTCTTTTCTGTTTTTTGGGGGGTTTATTTTTGGTCTGGCAGCGCCGGGGAGCACTTGGTCCTGGGTGGCCCCGCCCCTAGGGACGATCGGTTGGCTGGAGCCAGCAGTAACAAGCCGAGTCGTGGTGAAGAGGGCGTCTCTTTGTTTTGTCTTGTAGATGGCTCACTGCAGGTTGGAGACTGCCAGAGTCGTGCGAGAGAGAGAAGAGAAGAGAAAGGAGACTGATGGTGTGAGTGGCCAGGCAAAAGATCCTCTAGTTTGACAGAGCTTGAACAATTCTATTAAGAAGAGTGGGCAAAAGTATCTCATCAAACTAACGGCAGTGATTAAAGTAAAAGGTGGTTCCACAAAGTACTGACACGGGCGGGTGATCCTTTGTCCATCTCAGTGAGTTTTTTTTCTTCAGATCTTTCTTTTGGATGTTATACAGCTGGAATTTTTGTTTGTGTGTTTTCATTCAGGCTACAAAGCAACAAAATGTGTGAAGGGGAATTGTGAAGGGGGTTTCTGTACCCACTGTATAATTGGACCCTCAAGGAGAACTTTAGTCAAATAGAATGAGCATGTACACACATACCAATCTCAGTTTGATCACATCCTGAAGCATAAAGCGGATCCGGGACACTGTCTTCCACGCTTTGACAATTTCCTCATGTAGTTGTAGTTGTAGTGGTCCATGGGAGGCTGTTTGAAGACCCAGCACATGCCAATCAAACCATGCTGGTACTGTTTATTTAAGGCATTTCACACACACACGTCATATGGGGAAAATCATCATGAATTACTAAAATCAAATCACACTCCTAAAAAAAAGTTACACAATGTTGCTTAAAACTTAGACCCCTAAGTGCCTTGTAAGAGACTGCAGTTGAAATCTCTAAGCGGTCGACTAGATCAACTAATGACCGAGGGGAGGTGCCATCAAAGACACTAACATTAACTTCCCCTTTACCACGAATTTAGTTGATATGCCAAGAGACGCTTGTTTCTTTACTTTTGCACTAGAACTACAAGGCCAAAATGACAAGTAGTAGAAGTTTATAATCCAATAATTGGCAATCCAACAAATGCAAGCCAAAATCACTGTACACTTTCCTCAAACCCTGTTTAGTAAAAAAAAAAAAAAAACGTATGTGGTTTTTCACACTGTATGACATCCTGTTGTCTCTGTCACATTGTAAAAACCAGCCATATAGAAGGATTAATTTGTTGCTAGTACATCTGTCCAAGAAACAAACTATGGAAATCAAACATATTTTAACCATTTGACGCTAAAAGCACAATGTTAAATAATACTCCAAATGAAGCTTACAGATGTTGCAGAGCCAAGCTCAAAATACAGCATTGTGCATTTTATCCTTCTCAAATTCCTTCTGACAGCGGTTCAGCAGGAGCTTCCTGAAGTTAACTGTGGCGCCAGGTTTGTCTGCCAGCTGCTTCATCAACAGAGTAAACGTCTGCGGAGTGAGTTTGTTCAGGACGCTCCAAATCTTCCACAAAAGGTCCTGAACAGTGAGACACAAAAACAGACAAATAACATCAGCAAATACAACATTTACAAGCAAAACCATCTCCAGGGGCCCGTTTCAGAAAGGAGGTTCAACCAACTCGGAGTTTAAACTTGAACTCTGAGTTGACTTACCAAGAGTTTAAAAACTCAGAGTTTTCGGTTTCAGAACAGCTGATCTGAGTTAGGTCAATCAACTCTGAGTAGACTAATTCAGAGTTAAGCGTGTACACCGCGACTATAAAAAGGCATTATCAATGGAGCGCAGATATTACTGTCACCATGGCAACATCTGACAAAAAGAGATCAGCATTTTTTTCTCCAGCTGAACTTGATGTGCTCATGCAAAGCTATGGAAAATATGAGCACATATTTAAAAATAAAAGCAACACCACTGCATCGGCAAAACAGAGACAGTTAGCGTGGGAAAACATAGCTGCTCAAGTTAATGCGTAAGTTTACATTTAAAGTATTTAAATATTTAAGTACAATACAAAAGCAGATGAAATTGCAGTAAATTACATAAAATAGGCTACTGCATAGTTTCTTCAAAAAATTTGCCAAAACATGAATGCATTTAAACTTAACTTAATGTTCAGTGGAAATTTTTAATTTAAGGTTGCCACTTTTACACACGTTGAGCAGTTTAAGATAAAATTGTAATAATTTAGGCTTTAAAAGATTTAAAAGTGCACTTGTGTGGTAGAGGTTGATCTGACATTTAGAATGTAAGCAGGACTAAAAAATAGTTTTAGAACGAGTAATAATCCCATTAATCTAGTTACAGTACATATCCCTGTTGAAGGTCAGTTAATTGAAGGTAATTAT
>JBBPCX010022729.1:0-16731 GCA_037974365.1 Hydrocynus forskahlii | reverse complement strand
TAGATAGATAGATAGATAGATAGATAGATTTTTTTGTTACTTTTTTATTGTACATTTTCTTTGTAAGCTCTATCGAAAAAATCAGAAACACTGTTGTAATTTGGGCCGCTAACATCTTAAGTAGTATTTAGGTGTCATAGCGACATTCATTCATTTTCTGTAACCGCTTCATCCTTGTGGGTAGGGTTGTGGGTACCCGGAGATTATCACCCTATGGTCAATTTAGAATCCCCAGTTGACCTGACACCTGTCTTTGGACTGTGGGAGGAACCAGACACCCTGGAGGAAACCCACGCCACCACGAGGAGAACATGCAAACTCCACACACACACCAGACCAGAACCCAGACTCAAACCCCTAACCCTGGAGGTGTGAGGCAGCAGTGCTACCCACTGCACCACGGTGGGACCAGAAAAAGCGCCTGCTGTTATGAACAGCCCCAGGACTGGAGCTCATAGAGCAGCTGTAGGATGAACTGGTCTGAGGTGGTTTGTGAAAACAGGCCCTGCTGTTTGAAAAGGCTGCCCTTCATTCAGCTCTACAGGGAAATTTTTATGGCTCACAGTAGGTCATGCTGCGTCCCAAACCACACACTCTTCTTTCCCTCTTGATCTCTCTTTCTCTCTCGCTCGCTCTCTGTCTTTCTTCACTCCTTTTCTTCCTCCATCCTTCTCTCTCTCTCTCTCTCTCTCTCTCATATTAAAGCAGTCTTCATTGAGTGACAGACCTTTTCCATGCTGGACTTTGGCTGAAGGAATTTCTTTTATTTTTATTTCTACAGTTACAGGTTCCCAGCAATAGTGTGGCCTGACTGAATACACTCTCATTTTGGCCCATGTAGTTTTTTCCCCATAGTCTTGAGGGCTTTTGTTAAAGTCTTTTGTGTTTTTCTAGTGGACTCTCCAAAACCCTCACAATGTTACAATGCGGCTAATCTGATCAAATAATCTCCATCTGGTATTGAATGACATCATGCGATTGCTGGTGTAACAGACACACAAAGCCCGCAAGAGTCCAGTGGGCATTAGCTAATCCAGCCAGAATGTGGAGATTAATGCTTTGTGTGAGTGGAGTGTGTTCCAGTGTGTGTGTGTGTGTGTGTGTGTGTGTGTGTGTGTGTGTGTGTGTGTCTATATGAAGTGTGCTTTTGATGTTGTATCAGTTTAGATAATAGCTGAATCACTGAAGTGTGTGAACTTTTTGTTTACATTTTGGAATAGAAAAAAATGAGAAATTATGTATTGGAATCCTGCTTTATACTCAAACTGAACAAAATGTTCTCATATCTTACATCCTCTATACATTTCCATTTCCAAGATTTTTTTTTTAAATTTCATCCACACTTTTTTAAGCAATGGCAGCTTATACACTGTATAACTAATAACAGCAGTGTGTAAGTAATGACATCTTACACAGTTCATAAGAAACAAAACATTCTACACTGTAAGTAATGAGACCTTATACATTTTATATACAGTTTATATACTGAATAAGTAATGAAATCGTATATACTGTATAAGTAATGAGAGCTCATACACTGTATAATAAAAGCTTATGTACTGCATAAATAACGAGATCTTACAGCTCCGGAAAAAAATAAGAGAGCACTGCAATTTATTTTGAAATCAGCATCTCTGTGAGTATGACAACCATTCCATGCCAGTGTCTGTTAAATTCCTACACAAGCACCTCATTCTGCTTCATGAGGGACTGATTAGTGATCACCTAAATCTAATCTTATTTAATGAGGAAAAGTATAAAAACACTGCTGTAATCGACACTCTCCTCTCACAATGTGACCAGTAGGATGGTAAAACACCGCTAGAAGTTCCTCAAAGGTCATTATTGCCATTTTGTTTAAGAGTGAACAAGAGATTTTCTTTGAATTAATCAAGTTCTGTAAACACTGCATCATTTCTCTTATTCTGATGTTTTGTCATTTCCTTTAAAATTATGTTTTAAAGAACAATATATTTAAATATTGTCAGCAGTTCTTAAAAATTAAGGCAAAGCTGTTCAGTGCAATACTCACACCTATAAAAGATAAGAGAAACTGAACATTTTTGCGGTGCTCTCTTATTATTTTTGTCCGGAGCTGTATATACTGAATAAGTGATGAGATTTTATACAGTGTCAGTAATGAGGATTAAATATTGTATAAGCAATGACCGCATAGTTGGACACCACTGTTCTGTTTGAGTTCACACATTTTGTTGCATATTTCTCTTTGTTCTTCTCAGTGTTGTTCCTCATGCACTAATGGAGCTTCTCCTGTCGATTCCTAAGGTGTTTCTCAGCATGTGTTCTTCTCTCATCAGTTCTGTGCTCTCTCAACACCTGGAAGCGTCCTTGATTTGTGGGTTTTATCAAGGACGCATCAGTAAGAGACTTGTGTGAACTTTAGGTGATCACTGCCCCCAGTAGTCTGGACTCCTGAATCAAACTTGACAGGGCTGAACTCTCAAGAACGGGGGTGTGTACTTGGCATTGGCTCCTCTCAGCGTTCTTCTTCGTGCTCTTCAGGAGTTTTTCCCTTTGAACACTTGTTCTTTTCAGTGGTTCTCCTTCAGAACATTTATCTTTAGGGGTTATTGGTTCCTTTCAGTGCCCTTGAGGAGATTGTCCTGCCACGATATCCCTTAGAAACCCTGATAGTCTGGTCTCACATTTCCAAATAGCTGTTTTGGGACTGTGACTATTAAAACAATTAAACAGAACAGAACCATGGCGTTCATATGGCTTCTGAAAGATGTGATCAAATTTTCTTCACAACTGACATAAACCTACATAAACATTTACAAAGGCTTTTTTAAAAGAAAGCTTTCAATGTTGCTGTCATTTCGCCTCAGAAATTTTACGACATTTTGACCCTTCATAAATGCTAGGTGTATGTGTATGTCAGTTTTCATGAAGAGTTTATGCACATAATGTAACCTTCAGTGAATTTTTTTCCAAACACTGCGTAGTTACTTTTTGCTGTTCATGGAAATAATTGTGTCTTTATGAGGCCTTAAAACCGGACAGCTGTTTAAAGCTGAAACATCAGACGTGCACCAGTAGATGGTAGCATTTACTGTAGCATTTTATAACATTTGGTACAACTGTTTCCCATTGATCTGTAGCAGCAGGATAAGTTGAGCACATAAAAACAGTCTTTATTTTTTCACGAAGCTGAACATTTTCCTCCAAATGTTCAGTCTAGCTACTTCATTTTTACAGGCCATCAGTGGAAACATATTGCTCCGCCAGTTCTGCTCATTTCTGTCGTATAAAACATCCTGCAAACTGAGGTGATTCCAAACGAGTCATCAGAGTTTATTGCTTGGATGGCGGCACTTAGGAGTTTTCATTTTGGGTAAAAGGGCTTTATAATATATTGCTAGTTCATCATTATCTCAATATTGAACTTAGTTGCCAGGGCTTGATTTACAGGGGGCTGGGGTGGGGGGGGATTTTGGAAGAAAATCCTCATTATTAAATAACAAGACAAAATGTATGAACACACTCACAAATGCATTAATTACCTACATTACATTTAACTACACTGGTATTATGTCCATATCGTGCAGCACTACCTGTGGAAACTCTTTACCATTTGATATCTGAGGAGACACACCAGTTTTTAAGGTTTCCGCCTCACAGGAGACACAACAGAATTAGTTCTCTTCTTCAGACCCTCTGAGGTGGTTTTTCACAGCTTATGAGTTTATGTGATGTTTCATCCAGCCCTAGTGATAGACCCTTAGATCTCTAAAAGAGAAACCCATTAGAGCCATAAAACATTCTGTCCCTACAGGCGCAGCTCTTCATGTTCCTGTTAAATATAACTATATTTTTAACCCTACATACGTTCAACAGGAAGCTCTCTGGGTAAAACTGGCGCTGATCCTCGACATGTTCTACTTTACTGCAGTGGTAATCGTGGTTATTATTGGGGAAATGGCCTTAAAATAGCAACAGAAGTTTTTTCATGGTAAAATCCACCGTGGAATCATTCAGAAGCTCATGCAGTTGATGGAACAGGAATGCACACTGTATTTACATACTCTTACAAATTACAATCTTTGCAAAGAGAGGTCTATAAAGTACCAAAAAGGTTTCTTGAGTCCCTGCCTCGTGCCCATAGACCCTGGGATAGGCTGGCTCCAGGTACCCGCCACCCTCGTGAGGATTAAGTGGTTATAGAAAATGATGAGGTTCCTTGTGACAAATGTTTAACTCTTTTTTGCCTCTTTAACCCTTAGATCCCCTAGAGCGTATTAGTAAAAATACAATTTCAACACTAATGGGCGGAAAACACCCTGAAAGTCCAAAGATCTTTTTTTCTGTTTGTTTCTGAGACCTAAAATAAAAGAAATTTGAGCAATTTTGTTCTTTATGTTCATTTGCGTGTGATGCCATTTTTTAAACCCCAGTAGCATTTTTTTTTTATCATTGCATGTTTTTTAAATCACAATAACTTTGGTTCTACGTGACATAGGATCACCAAACAAAGCTCAGCATGACGTCTGATTTCCCGAGCATCAACACAAACCAGGGGAACTTGCCATTTGTTGCGCTCCAACACTGTTGTATGATTTGCCTATTATGGCGACTTCCATTGTATTAAACCAAGAAATTCTTAGAGCAGGGTCTTTTCTGATTCTGCAGAACTTCAGGAGAAGAGGTGGTCACCAGTATGGAATTGTCCCTTTTGACACCTTTTCAAGAATTTATTTTGAAATCAGCATCTCTATGAGTGTGACAACCATTCCATGCCAGTGTCTGTTAAATTCCTACACAAGCACCTCATTCTGCTTTATAAGGTACTGATTACTGAACACCTGAATCTAATCTTATTTAATGAGGAAAAGTATAAAAACACTGCTGTGATCAACACTCTCCTCTCGCAGTGTGACCAATTGGATGGTAAAACACTACTGGAAGTTCGTCAAAGGTAATTATTGCCATTTAGTTTAAGAATGAACAAGAGAGTTTTCTCTGAATTATTCGAGTTCTGTAAGCACTGCATCATTCATCTGATTTTGATGTGTTATCATTTCCTTTAAAATTATGTTTTAAAGAACAATATTTGGAAATTGGGAGAAATATTGTCAGCAGTTCTTAAAAACTAAGGCAACGCTGTTCAGTTCAATACTTGCACCTATAAAGATAAAACCTGAGAAACTGAACATCTTTGCAGTGCTCTCTTATTTTTTTCCAGAGCTGTACTTTTATGAGTATGTTGCAGCAACAATATCCAAGCATGTCACAGAGCTTGGGAATGTTAGGGTGTGAGGTCGCTGTGTACATGTGCTTTTGTGGGTGCATAGGTGAATCGACCCCCCTCTGGGTTCAGCTCATTACTGGAAATCTGGCTTTGTCTGCAGCTTAAGCCTTGTATCTTATCCAAGCATAGTAGTAAATCCATTTTGTATTATGCTACATCACTAGAGCAGGCTGGGAGCAGTTTCAGCAGCACCGCAGGCTGCCCTGACATTGCAACTTAAGATAAGCTTCTAAGTGTAGTGATAGGTAATACACACTTTGGTAGAAAACCCTTTAGATCATGTTAGCGGCTAGATGGTAAACTAGTTCAGCAGTCTTTGACATTATCTCAGTAAACAGTTCACGATCATGTAAACTAGTGGTCCCCAATCCTGGTCCTGCAGATCTACCATCCTGAGTCCCGTTCCAACCACAATCTGCAACACCTGCTCTGGATAATGGACATCTGACTGGGGGAGGGGAAGGGGCAGCATGTTAGATGAAGGTTGGAGCTGAACACAGCAGGACAGTAGATCTTCAAGAGGACGGTTGGTGACCACTAATGTTGACAATAAGGTGGCTCACATTGCTTTTAATTGTACTTATGCTTTCATGCTACATGTAGCCTTTAGCCTCCACTATCTTGGTCAAACATTTTGGTTACTTCTGGCTCTATTGAGAACATTAAGTTTCAAACACATTGTAAGAGTTGATTAGTTGTCATGTGTGTCGAATTTGCATACATTTGGAAATTTGCCATCTCAATTTCACAATTTCAAGCTAGGATGTTGCTCTCACTCCCCTATTACCAGCGTGATGCTAGCTGAGCTGTCCAGTGATGCTGCAGACTTGGAGGCCGTAAGTGTAAGTGTATAAGTGAACCATTTGACACAGTGTGAACAGTGAAATTCTTTCTCTGAATTTCATACATCGACCAAGTGAAGCAGTGGGCAGCCAGCGACGAGGGGTGCCCAGGGAGCAGTGTGTGGTGGCAGTATCTTGTTCAAGGGTACCTCGGTGGTGCCACTAGCAGTTCCGGGATTTGAACCCACAACCTTCGGATTGCAGAGACAACACCTAAACCACCAGGCTGGGTCCCCGTTCCTGAAGTAAAAGCTGAGATGGAACAATGTTTTGGATAGTTTGGATCAGTGTTTCTCAACCTGGTCCTGGAGGAATCCTGCCCTACAGTGTTTCCCCCCAGCCTTTAAACTCCCACGAGCTTAGTGTGGAGTTCTCATGTATCAGTAGTTGTATCAGGGGTGTTGAAAGCAATAAAACACTTAATTCTGTTTCATCCAGTGTATCCTGGACCAGCTTGTAGGAATACTGGTCATAAAAGTGATAGTTTGTATGTGATTTGCAAAAGTGGTTGTTTTGACAAGCATTTGAAGAACTTCTGACTTTTTGCAGTCTGGTTTGGACTCACTGTGTCAATGGCAGTTTCAAAATAAGTGCCACTTCTAGGAGCTGTCTTGAAGATGGTTCTTCTCACTTGGTGAGAGGCTTGACATCACTTTTGAACCAATTCAGTGAAGTTTTTCAACACTCAGAAGAATTTTGTTCCCTTTTCCTCACTACTCTTCATAAATGTTGCTGCTTTCAATAGAAGTGACCTCATCTGTGTGAGAGAGAAATAAACAGAGCTGAGGTTTCAGTTGCAATTAAATGGGGGAAATTCCTGGTGTTAAATCAAAGCATTAATGATTATAAGGTCTGTAATGAAAATGCCTTGGGTGGGTAGAAACCTAGATTTATTTCCAATGATGAATCAAAAACATGCAGAATGTGGGTGTTTTAATTTTTTCGTTTCAGTTTTAACTACATCAGTCAGAGACCAATGAGGTAAAGAAAACAAACAGGCATTTATTTGTACTGTTTATTGACTGTAAAATCTATGATCGGAACAGTCGCTTTAAAGTATATTTCAATGTAATTATTCATTATATCATTATTCATTTTATTTATCCATTGTCTCTAATACCTGCGTAATAAGACATTCATAATTAATGGAACAACAATATAACCACTGGAGATCTATTCACTGTTACAGCTATATTGTTATAGTACAGCTTATATATTGCATGCTTATTAACACCTTTTTGACCTCATCTAGTCATAGGATACGCTTGTCTAATTCCATGCGCTCTGTGAATACATCATCAGTAGTTACATTGTTATGACATGCATTATTCATTTGTAATAACACAGTCATAAGCAATAAAAGGAGGTACTTGCATGTTTGATAGGTTCCCCTTGTAAAATATGGCCAGTTCCATCACTGATTGAAGGAGGCACATGCCAGTCTTCATCTCCTGAGCTTGTGTGATGGGGAGCAAAATGTAGCAGCCGTGCCTAAAGTGGGGGTAAGTATTGCATTAAAGATAGAAAGAAAGAAAGAAAGAAAGAGAGAGAGAGAAAAAAAAAGAGGGAGAAAAAGAAAGAAAGTAAGAATGAAAGTAAGAAAGAAGAAGAAGATAGAACGAAAGAAAGGGAAAAAACTGAAAACCCAAAAGTGTCCCCTGTAAGCAACTATTTACACAGTAGTGGAATCTTCTTTATTTAACATCTGTTAATGCCAGAGACTAATATTTTGTGGCTCTCTGCTCAACTCAGTGCAGGATTTCCGCCCTCAGACTTCAGAGCACAGTGCCAATGCATCTGAGCAGCTCAGTGAAGTCCAGTCATGCCCACACAGAGTAAACGCAATCATAATTCACAAAGAAATATCTTTACTTGTTTTCAAATATTGCAATATATTTCTTTTGCCTTCATTTCTGCTGGACTCTCACGTTGAAAAGCACAAATACAGTCATTCATGCAGCATGTGCAGAGGAAACCATTCACACATGCACACAGTCCCACTCAAACACACACACACACACACACACACACCAGACACACACATGCACAAACAGACTTTAGCGTGCACACATACGCACATGCACACACACACACACACACACGCACGCACATACACACAAACACACACACAGACACACACACACACACACACACACACACACACACACACACACACGCACAAGCTGACTTTCTCTTGCACACACATGCACATGCACTAACAGATGACAGCACTGAGCACAGGAACAGAGCGATATGCTCTGACACACTGGGACTGAACTTCCCCATCCCACACAACAATGGCTCCATTACGCCTTACTGAGTGTTCACTGAGTCAGATCAGTCTGCTTCCGCACTTACATAAAAGCTTGGAATGTCCGTGTGTGTGTGTGTGTGTGTGTGTACGTGTGTGTGTGTGTGTGTGTGTGTGTGTGTGGATGTGTGTGTATGTACGTGTGCATTATCAGGTCGAAAACGTCCTGACTAATAAAATGATCCAAAAAAAAGTAAATAACAAAATCTCTATTTTTTAAGCTGACTCAGCAAAACCATTTTTTTTTAGATTCTGTGATTAAAATGTGGGTTATATATATGGAGCATTTAATATGTATATATATATAATGCATTTAATATGTATATATATATATAATGCATGTGTGATGTTATTAGTTACACATTTTTGGTTCATGTGGTATATTATTATTGCACATAGATACATGTAAAATACTTATAGGACATATTGTGATGTATAGATCTATGTATATAATAAATATGCTACATATGTAGGACCTCACGTCCTGATGTTGTATGTGAACAACTGTGTGTGTGTGTGTGCGTGTGTGCGTGTGTGTGAGGATGATTTTCAACCCACCCTGAACTGAAACAGAATCAGTTCTTTCTTAAATATTATCTCACTGTGGATGGATATGGATGTGCTGAGACCTGTGTGTGTGTGTGTGTGTGTGTGTGTGTGTGTGCTCAAGCACAAACTGCTGTAAACTTTTTGCTGTGAGAAATTACTTTCATCTGTGGGAAAAAAAGCACAGATATGAGATCAATAGGACTTCCTGGCATTTTGCCATGAACAAGATATTGAGCAGTGAGTCTGTCTGACAGTATCAGTGCCTCTGTGTGCCGGGACACACTCTGTGAAACTGTTAAGGAGTGTTAGTTTAAGACAAATGATCCTTATTAAAACTTCAAGCTTGTACGGTCAGATACTAAATAAGCATTGAAATAACAAAGCTGACCATTATGGAAGACCAATCACTCCATCTGTCACATCAAAGCATGCTGATGTCCCAGCTCATGCTTAACAGCTCAATATGGAAAGCTCTACTTTTTTTGCACTGTGTATTCATGCACATGCAGCATCACACACAATAAAGTGAAACAGTAGAGTTTTTTCCCCTGATGCCCAAAGGGGAACCCTCAAGGAACCCTTCAGAGAAGGTCTAATGATTTCTGGGAAAAATATGCTTGTCATTTTTAGTCCTATTTTAAAGAATCATGCTTATATTTGGACTGAAAGTTGTTCCGCATTACCAATATTTCATTTCTAAGTTTTGGTAGGAAATATTAAGGTTAAAATCTTAAAATGCAGTTTGGAAAATGATCTAATTTGATTTTGTTTCTCTGTGGTATCCACGTATACACCCATCAGTTAGGTCTTCAGGTTCAGGACTGAAGGCCTACAATGTCAAATTATCCACCGACATAATAAGAAAGTGACTAAGGACTGAGGACCAATCAGCTTTTGATGGGTGAGAACTCTTGAAACTCTTGGCCCTCTGGATATTCTTCATGCATCACTCACTGTGAATCTGATCAGTAGTCTAACCAGTGGGTTAATGAAAGATGGTGAAAAGCAACAGCTCTATGCCAGGAATCTTTACTGAAGGATTCACTCTAGAAATGCAACATAAAAGGCAAACTCTATAAATGCATCCTCAAACGTATTTAAACTCCCCCCAAAAGCTTCCAAACCTTTCAAAAACATTCTTTCTTTTCAGGATATACATTTTTAGCAGTGGTCTTTACACATACAGGGAATATCAATACTGTTTTATGTTTGTACCACCTGTATTCAAAAAGTATTTTTGTTATACTTAAGCTGTTATTCTTCAAAAAATTAAAAGTTCTGCTACCTTTGTTGATCATAAAGAAAGTCATACTGTGTCCTAAACCACATCCACAAGTCTGATCCTCCCTCACAAAGAGCTGGATAAGGTTTGACATAGTTGAAAGGAGTTTTAGGGACTATTATCACGCAAAAGGTGTGGGTGATTATTGACCTCTAGTGTTTATTAGCAACATCAGCCTGGTCAAGATCTGAACCACTGGGGCTGATCAGTCCCAGTGAAAAATACTGTAAATTCAGTTTTTTGCCCAACTGGTCCTTTAAGAGTAGTGTTACTGGAGACAAAGAGGAACTCATTTTCTGAACGTTAATGCGGATGTAAAAGAGACTGGGAGAGAAACAGGTAAATATACAGAGAGGAGACACAGAAATTGCCTGGTATTTTTGCATAGTGAGGTTTCATCCGTTCATGTGGTTAAAGTTTGCAGTTCTCTAGTATCCGGGATGAATGAGTGCCTGCTATGGATGGCCGTAGTGGTGCTGTAGACGTCTCTGGACCTGTTTTAAATTATTGTGTGTTTCCTGGCAAACTCTCTTGTTTGAAGCTGCGGAGGCTGGCTGTCTGAAACCCTATACATGTAGGAAATACTTGCACTGAGTATTGCAACAATTAACCCACCCCTTCACTCTGTTCTCTCTCTCTCTGTCTCTCTGTTTCCCTTTCTCTCTCTCTCTCTCTCTCTGGACCTGTTCCAGGCCTACATTGTGCTCCACTCAACCAGAAGAACCTGAAGACCTGGAGCCCCTCCGGTAGAAAATCTTCAGGAGCGTTTTAACGCACACAATAGACATTAGCATAAATTAGCACGGCAGCGCAAAGCAGCTAATCCTCTCCTTTTCTATTAACATTTGTAATAAGCTCTGACTTTAATGAACTGAGGGTGGGTCTTATGCAACTGGGTCAGCAATTAGAGTTTATCATCACTGCCTCATATGGAAAAAGATTAGTGAGCTTGCAGTGGCACCACATGAGGGACTTTGAATAATTAACCCCGGAGAACGTTTGAAGAACGTCCTGCACAGGTCTGTGCAGAGAAAAAAAAGGAAATACATGTATACAATACAAGTCAAGTAGGTGTTAATTGACATTTCAGCCACATGTACAGTACACAGTGAAATGGGATAGGTTCTTCCTGGACCATAGCACAACGTGAAGAACAAAAATAGACCCACAAAGTACAAAAACAGAACACCGCAGGACAATACATGTGTGGGCAGGACAGGATTAAAGGGAGAGTGCAAAATACACAAGAGCAACAACACAATAATTTACAGTACAAGACAGTACAGTGCAGTCGATTGGAGCAATAACAGCACTAATGTTAATGAATACAGTTTTATGACTATTCTAGCAATGGAGTAGTTAGGTGTGCAAAAACTGCAAAGGAATGCAAAGATTGAGGTAGACAGCAATAAATAATTGTGCGACATAGCAAGCAGCAGCAACAAAAAAGTACATGTACAGTCATGGGCGCCGGAAGCATTTTAAATGGGGGGCGCTGGTTGGCAGGTCTCAACATCGCGGCTGTTGTCCAGGGTGGGGGCGGGGAATGATGAGTGGTGGCAGCGCTCTATGTCTCTGCTGTGTACTGGGAGGTCAAATGTGTGAGGGGGGTGCACGCTGCTCTCTACGTCTCGACTGTTGTTCGGGAGGGGAAAATGGAAAATGGGGGGCGGCGGGGGGTACGAAATGAATGATTTTGAAAAGTGGTCAGAATCAAAATCAGAATCAGAAAAACTTTATTTATCCCGGAGGAAATTTCTTAATATCTAATGGTTCCGGCCATGTGTACAAAACATGTGGCTTCATTGGATCTGCTCGGGAGCTACGACACTAACGTAGCCAACAAGTAGCATCATCAAACAGTTCCTGGCACTGCATGACTTGCAGTTATCTATTAAAATGGACCAAAGTACAGACAAATATGCATGAGCTACGCTACGTTAATGCAGCGTGAGTCATGCAGAGTCAGACCCACCTAGTCTAAGACAGTCTAGAGAAAGACTACCAAGTGTGTGTTGACTGGATTGTTGTGTAGATGTTTTTGTGAGCTTTTTGCTCTTTAGAAGCTCATGGTTGTAAACGGCCGTTTGGCGGGTCATCATGAGGACACGACCAAATTTGGTTCATCTCCTCACAGTCCACCGATGTGTTGTATCTCCTCGCCATGGCAACATCATTTTCCTTTAATCACACCCCAGTTTGGATTATAATGGTGGCTTTTGTGTGTGAAAGAAGTGTGTGTGAATGGCTGGAGTGCCACAGTCCCTGGTCCGACGACACTAATGCGCCTCCTCTTTTTCTCTCCTCGGCTTTAAGGAGCATCCTGAAGACCTCAAGGAGCGGGCAGAAGAAAAGAAGGCGAGTGTGGCTTTGTCAGAAGGAGCTTTTATCGTAATTCTTTAGCTGTGTGACGGCTCAGTCCCCCTATAAAACTGGATCATTACGGTTCATGACAAAACAGAAGTGGTTTTATGCTAATTTAATGAACACAATTATCTACACCTCCAGGATTACGTTTATATGCATTACTGACTGCATTTATTATTTGTATGTTTATTTTTGTAATTATGTGTTTCTGATGTTGTCGCCGATGTCATTGTCTTCATCATCATTATTACAGTGCTGGTTTTTATTATTATTGTTATTATTATTAATATTAACTTTGTTGTTACCGTTATAGGATTTTGTGAATGGCTCACACAATAACAGAATATAAAATGGACATACAAAATGTATTTAAAGAAACCAAAACATTTTGATCACTGTATTTTAGATGCAATATAAAAGTAGTTTTATTTTATATAGAATCAGTGCATTTGATGTAAAATCTCGTGAGTCATAACTCGTAAACAATGTTCATTTCATGGAATTATTTATTTATATCTCGCACTCTTTCCAACAACCCCTCTTTTGCCATAATCCGGAGTTATTAGTCGAACACCATTCTTCTTAATTTCAGTACAGGGTCTTTTGACTCCTGGTATTTGAAGAGGTAACTGATTCCTATTCAAAACAACAGTTTGGACCATTAAAGAGAATGGGCAGCTGGTGGCCTGGTGGTTAGGGAGTTGCCCCTGTGACCGAACGGTCTTAGGTTTGAATCTCAGGACTGCCACTGGTACCATCTAGATACACTTGAGCAAGGTACCATCCCCACACAACCAGGCACCATTGTCCTCAGCCCACTTCCTCACCTGTAAATGGGTAAAATGCAGAGGACTGATCAATAAAGTATAGAAAATAAATACAAATAATGTAATTCAGGTTTCTGTAAAGTAATGTAAACTGTGTGTATTATTATAAACTGTTTTCTTTTGGTTTAATTTTTCCTGAATGACAGAAATATAGTATATAAGTAGCTTTCCTAACTGTAAGGTCTGGTATGTTCCAATAGTTGGGAATGATGATTCATAATAGTGTTATAAATAGAACAAATGTCTGTCTCTTTAGTATAAGGCCCATAATATTGATACAGCTAACGTGTTAGTAATGTCCAAGTACCTTCATGTTTCTAAGCGTTAGAAAACTGAAATTTTTCTCCCAGTTGTTAATTTGTATCTGTGTTAATTTTTTTGCATGAACAGTAAAACATGGCCTCTGTCCAAAACTGTCTATCATCATGGCAATATGAAAAACATTTGTTTGGTACAGCACAGTTCCTTGTGCCAGTGGAAAAGCACTATTAAAGTTGTCCAGTTCTCTAGAGGCATTGACCTACCCCGGACAGTTGCAGGAAGGATACACCTACACAACCCAGACAGCTGGATTTTTTCCTGATTGGAAATGACATTTTAAGGCAGTGGTTCACTTGTGTTGGTGGATAAAGGGTTGCCCTGGGTCTGTATTTATAGAAACAGTTGATGAACCAAGAGTCATCTGAGGTCAGTCTCATCCGATGTAAGTACAGTTGAGCATGGTGGCTGCTAAACCTTAGAACTGGGATAAAGGACAATAAAAATGGCCCTTAAAGGAGATCTGAGTTTGGCCAGTTAAGGACTGGCCAGTTAAGCTTAGCTGATTTTAAATCTAAAATACGAGTATGCTCGGGGCAGTGTAACTAGTTGCTAAGGAGCTGTAGGGAACACGTGCACCAATGTATGACTGGCTGTTTTCTGGACAAATGAAAGGAAACCAGTTCACCTTTGACAGTTTTCAACCCTTAGTTAAGAAGTCACTGTTGATAAAACGTGCAGCAATTATATATTATTTCTCAGTTATTATAATATTAGAACAACCTTGAGATGTTTGGTCTTTAATTATATTTTCATGAAGCATCCAAACAGTCCCTTCCTTTAAAGTAACAGAAGGATCCTAGTTCAAAAAAACTTTTTCTAATAACTATGCAACACAAACAATGCATGTAACAATAATGTCACAAAGGATGATGTGTTCGCTTTTACAGATGGATGACAAAAGAACAGCTTATGTAACTACATGCATTTCTGAAGTGTGATTACGTGGTTGCTATAAAACATTTTATGTTTTAAGGGCAGTTAAAGACTGTGTTAAAAAAATTGCTTGTGTCGGGGATTTGAACTGGGGATCTTCTGACTGACCTTCTGACCCAGTGGCTGTTACTGTACCACTGTACCAACTGGGGACATGAATTTGCAAACTCTTACCAAGCCATTTATGGGTAAGGACAGCTGAACGCATAGCCGCATTCATGGGCTGATTATTCACAATTAAACCGTAACAAACAGCAACACACGTGTCTTTTTTATAACTGACCTGAGCTTGAAGGTTGTTTATGGGTTTGCATTTTTTTCTTCATGTGTTTTTTGCTTTTTTTCCTTTTCGTGCCTACTTATCTGTGATGTCACAGACTCTCTCTCTGACACTCCTTTTTAAAGGAACTCAATTATCTTCTCTCTCTCCTCATATATTACAGAGGTGAGTCGACCACAAAAATCAATTTTCCAAATGATCAATACTTGGCCCCTGAACAACCAGTCAATAAAGTGAATGCAAGCACAACAGATGGGGGTCTATGGCACTTATCAGAGTTACATTTTTTCCAAATGCTCACATGGTCTCAGAGGTGAAGCAGATCCAAAAACGAGTGGAATTTAAAAAAAGAATAATTATAATGAAACTTAAGAAGAACGCGTAGCTCATGAGCATGTGTTCAGTTTGCAACAATTATTTATTACACTAATTATGTGTATCAACTCAAATATTCCATTACACATAATTACAGTAGGATACACTTGCATAATTACATAAGCAGTACCATTGTAATCCATCTGTAACAGTGACATCAACAGTAGTTACATTGTTGTTATGTTTAATAACCTGGTTCTTAAAAACAATTTAAAATGTGATGGAAGGTTTTGCATTATTAGTTTTCTTTTTTTGAAAAGTTACCCCCACTGATGCTGAGTTCAGACGTAAAACCCGATTGTGGAGTGGAGTCTGTTCTCCGCGAGGCTTTATAAACACCAGCTCAGGTTTCATTCTCCCAACTGTAGTCCATTATAGCACCCCCTCCCCTTCTCTATTGTACATAAGCCTTTTCAATGCATACACCCGAGTGAGCAAACTATAAAATCCCACTCTCCGAGACGTTTCCATGCATGGTTATCCCCACTTTAAGCAGAGCTGCTCCTGGGCCAAGGGGTGGTTAGCACCTGTAAGCTGGAGATGCAGGCTGCAGAAATACAATATAATATTTTTTTATATGGTTTTTCCATGAGTGAGCTACATTCAGTGCTATATGCTTATGTGTCTTCATATTGCAAGTCTCTGGCTTTAGAGACAAAGCTGTGTCATTTGTAAGTGGTGGACAATATCAGTGTTGGAGATCATTTCACTGCAGCACACCCAACGCTGCCCCATAGGCTCAGAGGAAACACACACACCACACACACCATATACAGAAATGCTGAAGCTGCCTGACTCTGGGTTTTGGAGCATGGCCAACTGGTTTCTTGATGTTTACACAGCCGGTCAAAAGTTTGGGGACACCTAGCTTTCTAGTACACATGAGAATGTGCTCATTTCACAGTAATGTTACATATTAAAGACTGAGCTACTTGGATGTTGCCATATTTTATTGTAAAGCCTGAAGGAATAGCTGACAAACCATCCTCAGGAACAGTTCCAGAGGTCACACGTTCATTGTTGTGATGTCAGCATTCGTGTTTTTACATTATTTTAACCTCCTTCGAGATGAGACATGGAAAGGTGTTATGATCTGGGAGGTATTGTCGCAAATGTAAAAAATTTTGTCAAATTTGACTAAAATACACCCCGCTGCATAATAGCACCAATAAACTGCTGTTAACACTACGTCACTTGACAGTGACGAACACAGTCAAGAACACTGACGGCCAAAGCTTACGTTGACTGGCACTGAGAGATGGGAAAAAGAAAGTGTCATCAAGTGTTGAAATTTTAAGAGGGATAAATGCTGTGAACTCCAGATGCTATGTTCAAAAATTTGTACTTTTCATTAGGGAGGAGATGACACATCAGT
>JBBPCX010022719.1:0-16732 GCA_037974365.1 Hydrocynus forskahlii | reverse complement strand
CGCGCTTGCACACGCACCCCTGTCTTAACCCCAGCGCACGCGCACACACACGCGCACCCCTGTCTTAACCCCAGCACGCGCGCACACACGCACCCCTGTCTTAACCCCAGCACGCGCGCACACACGCACCCACGCACCCCTGTCTTAACCCCAGCACCCCCCACATTCACAGGTCTGATCCGCCGTAGTGAAGAGCTGGATGTGGTTTGAGTGGCTCCAGAGAAGTTTTGGTGACTGTGGCCTCACAGCTCCAGCTCTAAAGACACGAAATTCAGATCTGGGCTGATCAACTGGTCCTGGGTCAGTCGGAAAGTGTGTAACTGCGATTGTTTTGCCGAGTGATTCCTTAAACCAATCTCTGTGTTGCCTGTATATGTATGCCCTTCTTCCAGGCTTCCCTGTGCACATGTGACGTTATGGATGGTCATGCAGCATTTATTGACTCTGTTTTCTGATTGGTTGTTGCAGATGCTCCATGGTGCGGTCACTGCAAGGCCCTGGCGCCTGAATATGCCAAAGCTGCTGGAATGCTGAAGTCCGAGGGGTCGGCGATCCGCCTGGGCAAGGTGGACGCCACCGAAGAGACGGACCTGGCGCAGGAGTTCGGGGTGCGCGGGTATCCCACCATCAAATTCTTCAAGGGAGGAGAGAAGGCTTCCCCCAAAGAGTACACAGGTGAGGCGCATGCGGTCCCGCCGCTCGTGTCCGTCCGCGTTGATCAGAATCGCGTTTATTGGCCAAGTATGTGAGCGAGCACACACAAGGAGTTTGATTCCGCGATCTGTAGTCTGTAATCAAGTTAACGTTCTGATTATTTTGGTGATCGTTCCGGTTATCACTGCTTTAAAAAGGACAAATGAATGCAGAACTACCTGGATACGCCATGGGAAACCTCTGAGAGATTACACAGCAGGCTTAAAGTCTGTTAAATTCAAATCATCAGAACAAATAAGCGTTTTAGTTTTTTGTTTTAAAGATTATGTAAGTGATTATTTTTCCACATGTAACTTCGAACCACTCATGTTGGTCTTAACGTCATGAAAAGTTGCTTAAAAAAAATGGAAATGAGATTTTGTCCCAACAGCAATGGACAAAAGTTTCTTACTGTTAGGAAAAAAAAGGGTGCATGATGGGCAGTTTTTGATATCAGTAGCCACGCCCACCCCCATTAAAGTGATTTTAATGGTCCCCGAGTGGGATTTTAATGCTCAGGCATGTTTTCTGTCCTGTGGTGCGTGAGGTGCAGAATGTGAGGGTGCAGCTGGAGAAATTAAGACCTGAGAACACAAACTGTAGCCTGAGTGCCACGACGTGCGGGCCCCTCCGTACGCGTGTGCGTGTCTTTCTGCAGCCCCTCCTCCAGCGGAGTTCCTCAGGCCGGCTCGGAGATGTGCAGGTCCTCACGTTGCCTGTGGTCTGCTCCTCCAGCAGGGGGCGGAGCCCGAAGGCTTTGAGGTTTTTGGCCAGGCGGGGTGTAACCCGAGCCGGGGGAGCTCCTCCGGTTCTCTCCGGATGAATCCGCCCGCGACGCTGCAGCTCAGGAATCCAGTGTGGATTTCTGGACCTGGCCTGGGCTGCAGTGCTGAAGCTCTGGAGCTCTCAGGGCTTCTGGTTCCTCAGACCTTGTGCGGAGTTTGGCCAAGAAGCAAATAAAATGGGGTCAGTCATCCGAGACGCGTGAGGGGCTTTAGTTTTGGTGCTGGAGCTTCAAAGCCACAGTAGTGTTGTGGGTCTACATCATCTCTCGCTCTCATATGGAGCTGTTCAGTGATCTCTAATAAACTTGCTTGTGTGGTTCCTCTCTCTGTAAAAATGCATGTAGTTTCAGTTTCTGAGGCAGCTGCTGCTGTCCTGCAGGGTCAAAACTCTGGGAAAGGTCTTCAGGAGAGAACCGGTCCCTAGGGATCCCTCAAGAACGTCCAAAAGGTCCAAATGTTTGCTCCAACCCAACGTGCCAAACAAGGAGAGTAAAATTCAGAACAGGCCTTGGAGTGATTTGAGATCCACCGTTGTGTGAACAAACACAGCAGCCAGACGGGATCTTTAGAAGGAACGCGGCGTCTTTCTAGAGGGAAAAAAGTTCAAACCTCCTCATGACACGTGTGATCTCTCGCCATTAGATTATTTGTATTAATAATGGTGATTTACAGTAATGTTGGTGATGGTCATAAAATTTAAATAGTAGTTGATGATAACAATGGAGATTTAAATGGTATGATTATCATTTAGTAATGGCTTGTCATAATGCTGATGATAAAAAAAAGGTCATGATCAATGGTGACAGTGATGTAACAATGGTGATTTATTGTGACGGTGATGACTGACAGTAATAATCAGTATTTCCCCCTTAGTAGTTATGGGAAGGTCAGGGAAGGTGGACATGGAGAAGTTATTACAGACCTGAAGTCAGAAATGGAAACGTGTCTCCTTTTTATCAAAGTTTTATCAGGAAGTATTATAAAAATTTCATCATGGAGTTTTATCTCATTACGTTCCGCATGCTTACCACTTCGTCTTTTTGATCGTTTTGCATTTTCCTGCCGCCGTTTGAAGAAAGTCGGCACAAATCTTGCTTGGTTGTTTTTCCGCTCGGTTGTAAAAGTTTGCGCAGGCCGTGGCCTCAGGCTGGCCTGACCTGTAGTGACCCTGCTCTTCTTGCACTGTGGCATGGTGTCAGCGTTTTTCATGGTTGTGATGTCAGTGGTAATGTCCATACCATTGGAAAGTGCTCGCGTAGACAAAGTGACTTGTTTGCATAAAACCGCAGTATAAGTGGTATTAGGAGTGAAAACACTACCAGGAAAAGGAAACGGGCATTTTAATTTGTGTTTTTGCCTAATTTGAATAGGCTCCGTCCCCCGGTGAGTTCTGGCGCTCGGCCAGGCCTGATGGTGAGTGATAGTTGGTTGTACCGTCGGCCTCTTTGTGGCGCTCGTCTCTGATTGGTCACGTGCCTCTGCTTGTGTCCCGGCAGCTGGGCGGCAGGCCGATGACATCGTGAACTGGCTGAAGAAGCGGACGGGGCCAGCGGCCACGGCGCTGACCGAGGTCACTCAGGCCGAGACGCTCATCGCGGACAACGAGGTCGCCGTCATCGGATTCTTCAAGGTGAGACAAACAGGATCTCAGGATCAGCCCTGCTTCACCTGGAGCTTTAAAGAAAACTCTGCACTTCCGTCACACCTTTAATCTTCTTTCATCAGTCTTCATTTATTTTGTTTCTACTGTATTCCTACTAATTTAATGCTTCACATTTTTATATCCCTGTAAAGCGCACAGAATGTGTAGGATGTGCTTCAGAAATATACTCTCAATAGCTGGATCACGTCAGTGTGTGAGAGACCCTCATCACTTTATTTCAGGTTTAATCTTTTGATTTTATTCCTTGATTGTGTAAAGAATATCTAAAATGCTCGTTCTGTAAGACACCCAGTGTCAGGTGGTCAGTAGGAGGTCGTAAATATAAATGTAGATCTTTAGATCCAGGATGAACAGAGTTGCAGAAGATTGGTAACGTTCATCATGACGTCAGATAACTAATCAATAGCCTCATTTGATCAACTTTATATTCTTAATGTTTAAAAAAACTACTTTTTTATATATAAGTTCTCATTATACCATTTATTGTAGCCAAATAATGTGGCTGATAATTGAATATGCAGTTGATGGCCCCTGGTCAGATTATGCTCTGATTTATACCTCCTCCTCTACTACACATCATAATCCAGTTACTGTTTATTTACGGAGTCTCATTTATTTATAACACGTTTGGGAAGGCGTGGTGAGGCCTGTTCATACATTTGTCCACGTTTACGTCATTCGTCCACTCACGTTTGCAGGGACAATGTCATTAAAGTGTGTCCTCTGTAGAGGATGTGAACTTCTTTACTCCAGTCAAAGCACGTAGCTTTAGTAGGACGCTTGAATGTGACTGGATGTGATTTACGTGTTGTTAAAATCAGTGTTATGGTCATAAGTTGTTTCCCTGGGGCAGATGCACCTCTCGCTTTATTCAGAAATGTGCAGGTTTCGTCTGTGGTGAGTCATCTAGACAAGGTAGAAGTGCGCTGTGTCTGGTGATGGAGGACCAGTCAGGTTTCATTTCCAGTCTAAACAAGTCCTCAGATTCAGGAGATCAGATTTAAAGGTCGCCTGCACCCTTCAGCTGTTTGTTTAATTTCTGAAGTGTGTGTGTGTGTTTGGTGAAGGATCAGTGGGATCATTCTGGTGTGTGTGGAGTCTGTGGAGTCTGTGTTGTCTCCTGAAGCAGGTCCTCAGCGTTTTCTCCAGTTAAACGAAACTGTGTCTGTTGCAGGACGTGGAGTCTGACGACGCGAAGGCCTTCATCAAAGCAGCCGAGGCCGTGGACGACATTCCGTTCGGGATCACCTCCGACGATGCCGTCTTCTCCAAGTTCGAGGTCACCAAAGACTCCGTCGTGCTCTTCAAGAAGGTAGAACTCTCTACCCCGGCTGTTTTGGTTTTGGTTTGTCATTGAAGGCTCACCTGAAGAAACTCCTTCAGTTTGTGTGTATATATTTGTGTATGTATGTGTGTGCATGTGCGTGTTTATATGTGTTTGTGTGTATGTATGTGTGTATACATTTGTGTATGCGTGTATATATGTATGTGTGTATGTATGTGTGTATATGTATGAGTGACTGTGTATATATATGTGTGTGTGTGTGTCTGGTTCTATTCCCCTCACTGAACAGTTCTGGCTCGGGATGTTTTGGACTCTCTCTAAACCCCCTTGTTTACATGCTGTCCGTGTGTAGACGCTCCTGTATGTTTGGTGTGTAAGAGTGCTGGAGTCCTCACGTCACCGCCGTAGCCGAGTAACCTGACCCAGATCGGCCTCCTCACACTCGGCTAGTCGGACTCCCGCACCAGCTGCGCTAAAATTAGCCCCCGCCGCGCAGGGGGCGCTGCAGACGGGCCCTGTCCACTTTTGGGCCGGTTGTGGTTTGGTGGTGTTTGGCTCCTGATTAAACCCCCTCCCGCCTCAATATTGAGGGCGGCTGCCCCTCGCTGGGTTTGATCAGGCGGCGTTTAGAGAGCTGTTGCTTAAGCACTGTTCCAGAACTCATCCCTGACTTTTGAAATGCTGAGGTCATGATGCCGCTAGGTGGGTGTTTATTACCTGCCTCGCCGCGGCGTCCCGTTATGTAATGCTTGAAAGTAGGCGAAGCAAATGGCTGCATATACTAATGGCCCGTTTAAGGCCACTGTATCGAATCGTAAGACACTCGTGAACCAAATGTGCCTTTTCTTTAATCTGCAACGGACTTGCATGTGTGGTTTCAGATATTGTATGACCTTACTGCAAGAGAAGTTCATGTTGCCAACAGGTGATTTAAAAAAAATAATTTTATTTTTAGTTTAAGCCAAAGATAACAGCGGATGGACTGTTGAGAAAACGACCTGGTTTGTGGTTCATGTTTCTAGATTTCCGCAGTGCAGTAGCCAATCAGAACACAGGTCAGATACAGAGAGTCTCTGTCTTAAAGGCACAGTAACAAAAACGGCTGTCTTAATTCTGAGAGATATAGTTGTTGAGAGAGCTTGGACAAATAAATAAATGAACACGAATAAAACCTCTGGGCTCTTTAGGGGTGTGTTGCATGTTGGACTGTTGCGAGAGTCCCGTCAGCCACCCAGCAGCACAGCTCAGTCTCTGGCTGTAACTGGGTCCATGTGTCTGATACCATGAAGGAGCATCAGTTATGTAAGAGGTGAACTTTCTGCGGAGGCCGCCTGGGGTCTGGAGCAGCTAGGCTGAGAAATGCAGCACTTGGGGTTTTGGGAATTCAGAATAAGAAAATAAACCTTAAAACATAAACAGAATGTGTTCAGAAGTGCTGAAATATTAGAAGTAACTCGGTGACCTTCTACCAAGCATGACGGCGCTGCATTTCTTGTCATGCATGAAACAGATGTGCATACCTTACCAGGAAGAGGAGCGGAGACTTTATTATCTCTGGCAGGAAATTAGTGTTTCAGCAGCTTGTGAAGTACACACAGAATTAATAAAGCAGGAATATTCTAATAAGAGGGATGCAGTATAAGTGGAGAACCACAGGACTGTGCAAGTCTCAGACACCTGCGAAAATGGTTAAAAACGGTTTAGTGGCGCAATCTTTGTCCACATTAATATCACCAATTATATTAAATAAAACTAGATAGAATGAATACAAATACCATTCTACAGTAAAGAGTGATTTTATGACCATCAGTGAACCTCAGGGGTTCATAACTCTGTCTGGTTCTCCTTCTTTGGACCACTTTTGTTGGTTCTGACCACTGCACACCGAGAACCCCCTCCAGTACCTGCTGTGTTGAGGTGTTCAATCATCCAGACGTCGCTGCTGGTTCTCGCCTGCAGTGGTTTTAATGTTCTGGCTGATCTGTGTGTTCACAGTTTGAGTTGTGTTTTAGTGCGGTGTGTTCCCGCTGCCTTCGCTCCTGTTGGTCACTGCTGTGTGCCGCTCGGTGTTTGAACAGAATAGACCCGGACCACAGCGGTGCGATCGCGTCTCTCATGGCTGTAAATCTCTGGCTCTCACTCAAAACAAGCAGCAGCTGCTCTCAGCCTGACTCTGGGTCAGACCCCCGCTCTAATGGAGCGCCGAGAAAATCTCACTGCATTAACACTCGCTCGCCCCCTTCCTCACTCTCTCTTCATCGCACTCCCTCATCCTCCCTTCTTTTTCTCTCATATTACTTTTTCTCTTTTTTTTTTTTTTCCTCTTTCCCTCCAGCCTCTCTGTGGTTTCAGTCATTGGTCACTCTGTAATAGTAATCGTGTGTCTGTGGGGGTGGTAGTGTCGGGGGGTGGTTGTGTCGGTGGGGGTGTGTGTGTGTGTCGGTGGGGGTGTGTGTGTGTGTCGGTGGGGGTGTGTGTGTGTCGGTGGGTGGTTGTGTCGGTGGGTGGTTGTGTCTGGGTGTGTGTGTGTGTCGGTGGGTGTGTGTGTCTCTCTCGTTTCTCCTGTTGTGGGTTCTGGACTGAGCTTGACTCCCTGTAAACCTGCATGTGTAACGCTATAAAAAGTCTGATGGCGGTAAATGCCGGGATAATCCGTGCTGCGGGAAGCTGCTGCGTGCCTGAAGCTCATGTTGCGTTTCTCTGTGTGTAGTTCGATGAGGGCAGAAACACGTTTGATGGGGAAATCAGCAAGGAGAACCTCCTGAGCTTCATCAAGGCCAACCAGCTGCCTCTGGTCATCGAGTTCACGGAGCAGGTAACCCAGTAAAAAAAAAAAGAACAATATTACTGTGAGTGGTGCTGTAGTGAAGCTTTAAAGATGCTGAGAAAATGGAGCAGGCGGAGCCGAATGCTGTACTTTTTTAATTTGGTTTGATAAAGATTTGCATGATTGTATCAGAGTGAATAAATAAGCGGATGATCTGCATGTACATCTGAAGTTTTATGTCCAGTCAGTTATTCTGTCAAACTTTCCTCCTCCAGACGGCCCCCAAGATCTTCGGAGGAGATATCAAGTCGCACATTTTGCTCTTTGTGCCCAAAGCAAGCAAAGACTTCCAGGACAAGATGGA
Source organism: Hydrocynus forskahlii (assembly GCA_037974365.1). Lineage (NCBI taxonomy): Eukaryota > Metazoa > Chordata > Actinopteri > Characiformes > Alestidae > Hydrocynus > Hydrocynus forskahlii. Next base: position 9,175 of record JBBPCX010022719.1, on the reverse strand, counting down.
CAATTTCAGAAAAGCAGCTGAAGGCTTCAAGGGCAAGGTGAAGGGTTTTTTTTTTGTTTTTTTTTTGCTGTATAATTAAGCACCATCTACACTGTTTTACAGTATGACACAATGACCTTGTGGAACCTATAGAGTGCGTTTTCAAGTAAACAGCTTAACAAATAACTGCTGTAATTGTGTTTGAAATATTTGCCTTCTAAATGTAAATAAGGCCCTCCTTTACTGATGTAATGAATTTGTGCAGTAATATGAATAATTGTCTTTTCTTTTTTTTTTAACCACTCTCCTCTTTCTGGCCTGCAGATTCTTTTCATTTTCATCGACAGCGATGTGGACGATAACCAGCGCATCCTGGAGTTCTTCGGCCTGAAGAAGGAGGAATGCCCCGCCCTGCGCCTCATCACCCTGGAGGATGAGATGACCAAATACAAGCCAGAGACTTCAGAGATCACCGCAGAGAACATCATCACCTTCTGCACAGCTTTTGTTGAGGGAAAACTGAAGGTGTGCTCACTTTTCACACACAGTCATGCAGGGCTTGGTTGTAACGGAACCAAAAGATACAGTTAATACTGAAACGTGTGGAGCTTTGACGCTTAATTTCGGTTTCTTGTGTCTGCAGCCTCATCTCATGAGCCAGGACATTCCTGACGATTGGGACAAGAACCCAGTCAGAGTCCTGGTGGGCAAAAACTTCGAAGAAGTCGTCTTTGACCCCACCAAGAACGTTTTTGTGGAGTTCTGTAAGTGCCCATGTCCTCTCGAGTACCTGCATTTCAGCCCACTGTGTCATTTTCATTTCAGCCCCAAAATATGAACATATAAACAACTAGCAAAACCAGTTAGAACAAAGTGCACCAGAAAGTCTTTAGGATTGTTAATCGCCATCAACAGGCAGTGAAACGGCATCAGTGGTGCCGGTGTTTTACCACACATACTCTGAAGTGTGAAACACGTTTGGTTCATGGAATCACTGCAGGGCTTGCCAACAAAAGAGAGAGTCCGGTGGGTTTTGTCGCTCAGCGCGGCTCTGCTTTAACGGGAGAGGCCGGCGTGTCTCGCATGTAACCGGACAGCCAGAGGCAGTGGCATCAGAACGATGCTGCAACAAAAACAGACCTGCAGGAAACGGTCAACTGCACTGGTCAGCAAATACTGCAGCTGAATCCTTTAAATTCTTTCATTTATGATAAATTCATTCATTTAAATTCTTTCATTTAATGCTGATCATTCCCTGGCAGCTGCCTATGGCTGCTCATGCCAGTGCAGTTAGACTGGAACTGTCTGTCCTGACGGGTAGATGGACATCTTGGCATACGATAATGGCTCCCCCACCCCCCCCAACAAACTTTATATATTTTTATATTTCTCCAGCAACTGCGGGATCTGGTTATCTTCCATTTGTCCGGCAGAACTGGCCCCCTCTGTGAGGGTATTTGTAGAGATGCTAACAGGCTGCACGTGCCTGGGTCCTCGCGTGCTGCCCGAGTGCTCGGCCTTGGCGTGAGACGCTTCTGGATTCGCTCAGCTGTCGGTGCCAGACACTCGACGGCGACGCACCCACAGAGCGGCCTTGTCTGACTGTGGACCGGCGAGAGATTGGGAGCTAAACCCCCCCCCCAGGACAGCATTGTTACAGGGGTTCTTTGTAGTACTTCTTTCCTCTCAACCACAAAACACGGTTTTGTGGAAGAGTGAGTTTCCTACGCTTATTTTTTTCTGTCTACTTGTCTGTAAACATCTACGCCCAGGTTTCAGTGTGGGTGCTCCCGCCACCGTCCTTAAATAATGGAGGTTCACATTCACCCGTGTCCTTTTGGCATTCTGATTTTGTGAACAATCAAGTGCCCAGATGCTGTATTTGCCGTTACTTCTATTCAGCAGGTTTGAGGTCTGTTATTGTGTTGAAGTCCTTGTTAACTCGCCAGACTTTGCTGACTATGCAGCGCTATATTTACATATAAATGGGAATACGGGTATACCAGCTTGAGCCAGTACTGACTGGAGCAGCGTCTCTGTGCGTCTCAGTGTCTCTCACAGTGTGTTTAAATGCAGACGCTGCCTCATTGTTGACTCTTCCCTTTCCTTTAGACGCCCCCTGGTGCGGACACTGCAAACAGCTGGCTCCTATCTGGGACAAACTGGGAGAGAAGTATAAGGACAGTAAAGACGTTGTGGTGGCGAAGATGGACTCCACCGTCAACGAGATCGAGACTGTAAAAGTCCACAGTTTCCCCACACTGAAATTCTTCCCTGCTGGGGAGGAGCGCAAGGTGAGACTTCTGCTGTCAGTAATCGTTCCAGTTGTTACTGTCAGACTGTTCAAACCACACACTTGAGAGATTTTCATCCAGTATGAATCTGCAATCATTACCAACAGACTATACAAAATTACACACTGCAGATTGATGCTGGATTAAAATCAGTCTGGTTATTATACTAGGTCCTTACACGACTAAAGGTTAAAATAAAGGTTTAGTTGTAGATAAAGTTTTACTTGCCTGAGGTCTATAGATCAAACCTGTCGAGTTTCTCCTGGACTTTAAGCTTTTTAAGAGCTAAATTGCAGACAGCAGTGCTTTTCCCATTCAAAAGTGTCCAAAGAACAGTGAATATTAATGGTGCACCAGAAAGGGCAGCTGAAATGGAGACGTCCTGTCAGTTTGGGTGTGAAATAATGAGGCTTGGGTGGCTGATAATTGTGCTACCCGTGTGTGTGTGTGTGTGTGTGTGTGTGTGTTTGTTTTCGAGCCTGGTTGTCTTGTTGCTGGGTCCTTTGACCCGGTCTGGATGAGGAGGCGGCTCTGAACTGCTGGATTAATGGAATAATTTGGCATGTCAGCAAACTGTGGTCACCAAACCCGTCTTTACTTGGAGTCCACAGTTGGGGCTGTTAATGCGCCAGAATGCTCTCACACCCCTCAGACCACCTAGAGGTGTTGAGACTGGGTGGTTTCTGGGTCTGTATGACTGTTGTCTAGAGACCGGGACTAAAGAACATGCTTGCTGACAGCGGCGGCAGCGGTCCCTTCACAGAGCTGTTTACTGATGGCCATGCGGTTTGGATTTGCTCACTGGTTGATATGAGCTTCCATTATTTAACTGCATTAATTTTGTGCCTCAGCTTCAAAGCTGATGTAGGAAAAATGTGTAAATGCTTTTTTTTTATTTTTTATTTTTTAAATGAAGTATTCCCACCACTAGATATCGGGCCTGTTGGTGTAGTGAAGCCGGCCTCATCCAGACTGGCAACCCCCCCCCCACCCCTTCTCCACAGCCTCTGTTGCTTTCCCTCGAATGACTTTGCACCCCACGAAGAAGCTCTGGCGGGTTATTTTTGTAAGTGGCAGCGACGGTAACCCAGTGAAACCACCCATCCGTGGGCTATTAATGTCCAGATTTAGAGCAGAAGCGTTTACGGCATTGTCCGCACGTGCGTATCACCAGCAAGTAAATCTTACCACCTGCTGTGTGCCAATGAGATCTGGTCTAAACTGCCCCCTCCCCGCCCCCAGCCACATCCTGGGGCTCTCCAGGGACGCTCGTGCCAAGAATGCCCTTCATTTTCTGCCTTCCTCAGCCAGATCAGGAAGGTCTGAGCTCCTTCTGCGACCTGTAAACAATATTCTAACCAGTGCATCACTGTAGATAAATGTTTACAGACACTACGAACATGTGACCTGGATCGTTGTCACTGGTCAGGAACGATCATGATGCATTTTTGGTGTAATAAAAAAAAAAATCAAAATATGAATTGGTTTTAAAATACAAAACAGCTATACAGTTTTATTCTATAAAACTTGTTAATTGGAGCTAACGGTAGTTACTTGAACACAGTTTGAACCGGACGAGCTTTCTCAGCTCGATATAATAAAAAAAAATATATATCATTTAGTAAAAGTGTCAAATGAGGAAGTGTATAAAAGAGTTGTGGGCACTGTACAATTTTAAATATGTCCTACCTGTAGTGCCTGATTTTGTGCATAAAAAATTGCCCCCCCCCCGACTTTAAATGGGGGCGGGGGGTTCTCATATTGTTTACTCCGGGGTTCGGTCACCGCACGGCCATACGGACCCCCTTCGTGCAGCGCCCCCCCAGCCCGGTTGTTTATCCGCGCTGAAAGCGGTGTGTGTTACCTGTTGTCGAGAGCGGGACTGAAATTAGGGTGTGAATTCTGGGACCTGCCCATGACACAAACACTCGGGAGGGAAAAAAAGCTACTTTTATGGTACAAAGCCAGTTTTCAGGATGAATCCGGAGAAACATCTGTCCAGTTACTGTCAGTTTGCAGATGTTGCTGTGGAACCCTGCAGTAGATTTTCCCTTCTCTTTCCGAAGCAGAAATGTGTTTATTTAAACTGGGCTGAATGAGGTCCAGTTTCGAGTTGACCTGTCCTGTGAGGGACTCGGGTGTTTTCCCAGTTACTGTGAATCAGGGGGAAAACCCAAAATCCCCATAAGAGAAGAAACTGTTGCCCACCTCGGATCCTTTTGCATGGACGGACGTGATAATGGCCACTGGTAGCAAATGTGGGACATATTTTTGGACACCACTTTAATATCCACGATTCTAAATCAGGACTCGCTGGAGCTTCAGACAGTAAGTCACCCTGCTTTAGTCTGATGGGAGTTTAATACGTGTCCGTCTTCAGCTTGTGGTTCATTAACACTACAAGTTGTCAAAAAAAAAAAAAAGAGTTGACTGCCTTGTGAAAAGATCACCACCCTTTTAAATAACCGTTTTAGTTTCCTTTTTGCTTCATTCAGCAGATCTTGGATGTTCAAACACCCCGATTAATGTGTATATGTACATTAAACTGAGCCTGAGAAGATGAAACCAGCGAGAAGATGGGCTCTACAGGAATGTTGGCTAATGACCACTAGCCCCTGTTTGACGTCTGTATTAAATGTCTGTATTATGTTGCTACACAGATCGCAGAAGTGCCTGAAGCCTGGCACGGCAAGGGCACCCAGCTTTTACCCAGCCAGCATCGTAAACACCCCTCTGGGGAGTCGCGCACTTGCACACTTTTAGCACGTGATTTTAGCGCATAGTGCGTTCACACCGACAACCAAGCTAAAACTCAGTGCACCATCCGGGTTCTTTCAGTGCACTAATAACGGCCAAAAAACCGCCTTGCGGAACGACGGACACTACTCGCACTAAACAGACGCCATTTTGACCAGGTAGCGAAAGGGGAGGGACTTTCGACACGTTTTCAGAGTTGAATAATGGCCGCCAACAGTGAAATGCAAGCCCAGGCGGAGGCAACTGCTTCGTATAAATGTAAAGTGACATTAAATTAAATGATTTTAAGATGTATACTGCAGTATAACCGGCAGATATTTTGGCAGCTGGAGAATCGAGAGCAAATGTTCGTCCGTCACTTCCGCTCAGTGCAAAATGTCAGTGTTCCTCTTCGGACGACACTCACCCACGGCAGCGTGCACTACAGGAGGAAGAGCTCAGTGCGCACTAGGCACTACATTCCAGTGCACGATTTCGGACACACTCATAGGTTTGGTGTATGACGGGTTTGTCCATATTTACAGTGAAGATCATCTGGTTTGATTGGTTGACTCCATTAGACCACCACTGGACCACTAATGCGCGTTTTCTCCGTGTAGATAATTGACTACAGTGGGGAGAGGACGCTGGAGGGCTTCACCAAGTTCTTGGAGAGCGGTGGAAAGGAGGGAGGAGCACCAGCAGGAGAAGACGAGGATGAGGAAGTAGATGTGAGTATGATTTTTTTTTTTTTTTTTTTTATATTTCACACACTGCAGTTACTAGAATATTTGACTGACTTGCTTCACAACAGTTAGCTCCAGGGTTGGCATTAGTTCTTAAGAATATCTTAGTTGGCAGCCTTACGTGACCCTTCTAGGAAGTGAAGACCTACTGGTGAAGCTCAGAAGAACCAGAATATTCAGTCCTGTTGATTTGATTGAAAAGGTTTGGACCACATGGGATCATTGCAACAAGAGAGGATGATGCTGTTGGAGGCATATCAGAGCTATTTTGAGTTTGAGTATTATGTGGTCATTTTTGTCCCTGGCCGCCTCCCATCCCTGGGGAACTGCAGGGCTGTTGGATCCTTTTAGAAGTTCTTGTGGGACCAAGAGCATTACGATGGATCTTGAAGGCTTCAGCCTTGCTTTCCAGATGCTTCATGGTTGCCACAAAACATCACACAAAGGTTTAGTCATTATTGCAGAATATTCCAGCTTCAATTATGAAAGTAGAAACAAATATGGATATTAATGAGGGCGCACACCTATTAACCGTGTCTGAATAATGCAGTGACTGTAAACAGAAGTGCTGGAAGGCTAAATACCACTATACCTCTGTGTTCCCGGTTCAAAAGACATGGCTTAACTCCGTATCAAACCTTTCAACACAAGGCGGGGTGGTAGTGGCCTAGTGGGAAAAACACTTGCCTGTGAACCCGATGACCATAAAGTTGCAGGTTCAAAGGCCCCCCACTTTCTACCACTGTGTCCTTCAGCAGTCCTTAACCCTCAGTGTCTCCAGGGGGACTGCCCCTGTAACTAATGACTGTAGGACTGTCCCCGCCACTAATGACTGTAGGACTGTCCCCGCCACTAATGACTGTAGGACTGTCCCCGCCACTAATGACTGTAGGACGCTCTGGATTAGGGCGTCTGCCATCATCCAGGACAAGGATTGAGATTGGTTGCATCACCTTGTAAAATATGATGCAACTAATCTCAATCCTTGTCCTGGATGATGGCAATGTCTTACATACTTTCATATTTGTTTTACTGTAACCTACCCAGCTCAGTTCAGGAACAGCTACAACCTGGTGTAGGAGAATAAAAAACACCAAAATGGAGCTAAAGTTCCTGAACAGAGAAACACGGACCTTTCCGGACCCCAGGAGCTTGAGAACCACTCCTGCGCTGCATATTCACTCTGCCGAGTTATGGTCAGCTGGCGATGCTCTTGATGGTCAGTTTATATTTGCGGCTGCTCCCTGTCCATCAGAAAGCGCCACATTCTTGGCCTGGCTCTCCGAGGCTCTGCAGAAGGTCAAAGACCTGCTTCAAATCCAGAATGCCTGCAGGGCGCTTGGCTTTGACTGTCTGGGGTGCAGATTTGACTGCAGATATAGAGCATCCATCCCTCTTTTATTTATTTATTTATTTAATTTTAATTGTTTGCTGTTGTGGTCTACATTTGTCAGTGCAAACATTTCAGCACATGGTTTGTCTGGTGGTTTGTTCCACCAGGTTGAAAAATGGGCCCTGGAAAGCCATGGGCAGCAGTTATCTACGAGCTGAATAAGGTGGTAGAAATCAGAATAAACACACATCTGAAGTCACAAATGGCTTTGGATGGATTATTAGGGACTAGGGGTGGGTAATGTTGAAACTTTTGTCAAAACTTGACATTTTCACCCTGCAGAATTCTGTTTGATTTCTTTGAACTGACAAAAATCCATCATTTTACCAAAAAAAACAAACTTTGCTATGGATGGTGCTATGGTGGTGGTGCCACAGCAAAGTCCAAGAGATGAACTGGATTCGCTTTCTCTGGGTGGGTAGACTGGTCCGCCAGGGTGGGCTTCTGTTCCTCCGAGCTTGTTGAGATGTCAAGGACGTGTCAGCAATATTTGGAAAAGATTTGGTGGAACTTCAGATGATTCCGAGCGAGAAGGTGCTCATCTTAGTGGTGGTGGTGTGGAATCCTAGCTAGTGGGTGGAATGGATTAGACTAGAACCTTTGTTTTAAAATTAACTCCCCACCCCCATTTTCTGACCAATTCACTAGAGTCTGGTAAACTCTGCTATATGCAATTTGTTTACTTGGTACCCTGAAGGTGCTTCTTATGTTGCACTCTTTTAAAGCTGAATTTTTTTCAGTGGGTTTTCTTCATTTGAGACTTGTATCCCAATTGAAAGCTGGTCTCAATAACGATCATCAAAATGAGACCGGAATGTTGTTTTAATGAGCGTATTCTTACTTTGCTGTCGAGAGCCAGGTCGGTCATAAGACTGATGAACTTCTGATTTATGATCATGACCACAAGTCATAGTGTCCAGTGTCTCTCCTGGGTCTTGGTTTACAAGTTCAAGTCCGACAGCTCTGATAGAAGTCCAGTGCACCTGCCGCTCTCATCTGACCCGCCTTGTAGCTCGCGGCCTGGGGGTTAAAATAAACGAGAATGCTAACGAGGAGGGCCAGCATCATTACTCAATGCCTGCACTGAAGCCCTAGCCACATCCTCAAAAGATGGTTGAACCACGCTTTAGGTTTGTCGCTGTTCATGCAGCGCCTTCCCCTGCCGTGTTTCCTGACTTCAGTGCGTTTCCTGGACACGTGACCAGAGCTGCGATGCATGAACCCATCACCAAAACCCAGTAAATCCCAGCACTGCGCTGTGCCCTCGATTCTTTGAGTGGCTGCGGTGTCTGGCATTCAGTCTGGTTGAGGTCCAGAGCATGGAAACCCACACCAGTCCCTCGGTTCCGATTCTAGGAAGTCTAATTCCAGTGCCATACCGCGGTTTCTAATGTGTAGCACAGCTGTTGTGGCTGTTTACACCTCTGCCCCTCCATGCCAGTGGGGTCTGACCGCTCCAGCTGCAGATCCTTTAGCAGCAGCTAGTTTACACCTCCCTCCTGAGACTAAAGGGCTTTCAGCACTAAACAGAGGATGATGGCCTGCGTGCTTCGTGACAGGGTGGCTGGGGCTCAGTCAGGCTTTTGTTGCCATCCATAATGTAGAAAGGTTCGGAGCAATGCCATAGTTTGGTTCCCAAAAAAGCCCTCCAGTGGCTCCGATCCAGTCAGTCAAAGGTGTCTGAAGTTAAAGGGGACATATTATATACCTCTGTTTAAACAAGCTATAACAGGTCTATGGGCTACAAAACATGTTCATGAAGTTCTTTGCACAAAATCACTCACATAGTCTCACCAGCTCTATTCTTGACAGTTTTGGTTCCTTTCAAAATGAGCCGTTTAAGGGCTCACTTTTATGCAAATAAGCTGTTGCTGGCCACGCCCCACCCATCCCATGCTGACGCTGCGCGTTTGCCACACGTGAAAATGTCAGAAAACAGAGGCGCTGTCCGCCCTATATGTTGGACCTGAGTCGGACCCAGAGCGAGATGAACACAACACTTCATGAGTGACTTGCCTTTGCCTGTA
>JBBPCX010022687.1:0-16733 GCA_037974365.1 Hydrocynus forskahlii | reverse complement strand
ACTTGACTAGACTAAAAAGAGTATGGACGTGACTAAGACTAATAAAAACTAAAATGACAGCTTGACGCAAAGACTAGGCTAAAACTAAAATTAACCAAAAACAATACTACAAACAAGTACATGTACAAGCCAAAAATAACAATTAAAAGAGCTTTTAAGATATTAATCACCATAAACCAGTGACCCAAACGCAAGATAGCACAGATAAACCAGTGTCTAACGCAGGATAGCACAGATAAACCTGTGACCTGAACGCTAGGCAGCACAGATAAACCAGTGTCCAACGCAAGATAGCACAGATAAATCAGCGTCCAATGCAAGATAGCACAGACCAGAGCTGTAGAGAGAGAGAGAGAGTTGCGACACTCTTTCATCTCGCTGCAGTATCCGGTCACGTGGTCCATGTAAGCCTCTAGAGTTCCAAACAAATGCTGCGCTGCCATAGTCCTGCATTGAACTGACAGCAGTATTTTAAGTAGTGAGCAGTAAATATTAAAATAAACCAATCACAAGTACACGTGTAAATATTATATATTTGCTGCATATTATCAATGTCAGGTTAGTACTGAAAGTTCATGTTTTATTTTTAGAGGGAAGGTTTGTAGCGTTAGCATCTACGCATTAACGCCTGTTCACAAGTACACGTGTAAATATTATATATTTGCTGCATATTATCAATGTCAGTTTTGTACTGAAAGTTCATGGTTTATTTTCAGAGGAAAGGTTTGTAGCGTTAGCATCTATGTATTAGCACCTGTTCACAAGTACACGTGTAAATATTATATATTTGCTGCATATTATCAGTGTCAGTTTTGTACTGAAAGTTCATGTTTTATTTTTAGAGGGAAGGTTTGTAGTGTTAGCATGTATGCATTAACGCCTGTTCACATAATGCTAATATACATTGCATATACCAATCTGCAGTACTCTTTGGGAGTTCTAAAGTTCAACATTATATAATTGATAAACCTGCCCAAAATGGTCAAAGATGTCAGCATTGTTGATATTAGCGTGTTGGCTTTCAGTGTACTTTACTGTCTACAGTCTACCACACATCCTTGATATTAATATAATATCAATAATAATATAATATTGATATAAACGTATATCAAACAGATATCACAGAATAACAACAAAAGGCAACCTGCAGTTTCAGGTAACACTTAGCTCAAGGAAAATTCAACGAGGATGAATATGAAAAATCAAATCACTTTTATTGTCACATCATTTATCACTGGTACACAGGTACAATACATATGTGACATTCTTATGTGCAAGTCTCCCTTAGCAGCCGAGGCATTAAAAGAAATATAAAATAGAAGGAATTAAAGGACACAGAATAGAAATATATAAGACATTTTACAATAACTTGACTGAAGTCTGAGACCTAACAGCAATGGCAATGACAATAGAAAACTGTCGAGTACATTAAATTTAGACAGGTGGAACAGACAATTATGTCTTCTTAACATTTCAAAGGGCGTCATGCTTTTAAATGTAGAGTACAATGATGGCAGTGATATATATTTTGGTGTAAGTGTGAAAACTGATCTTACAAGCCTCACTGCAGGTACACTTGACCAATTCATTTCCAGAAAAAAGGCCAACTGAAGCTCAAAGCAGATGCTGCCCCCACAATCTTCATACACCGCCCTAAGCCTAAAAGACGGAAGGCCCCATCAAGATGATGATCAGAAATGATATTGAATCAAATAAATGGTGAACACAACTATTGTTCAACATCAGGCTTTGGTGTGATGTAAATGAATAGCCTACATTGTTTACATTTAATATAATCTAGACAACAGCATATTGAAACCACAATGAAATCATATCTATTCTATCAATATTACATCTAGAACAGAGAGCTCACTCATTCACGAGTCATGCACGCATCCTGATCACAAACCTAGTTCCACTTTTTGACAGCACAGAATTAGCTCTCTAGCTCTCTAGGTTAAGGTAAGGTAAGGTAAGGTACACTTCATTATCATCAGCAGCTGAGTACAAGTACATAGTGAGATGAAATATGAGATAAATAATTTAACATTAACAATGGCAGCAGAGTATTGCACATGACAGGATAATAAGAATAGTGTATATTGCACATAGATAATTAGGAGTTCTGTGGAGTAACATACAGATAACCTTGTACAGTAAAAATTATACAAATGTATACATGGGCTGGAAAGAGATTAACAGCATAGACAGCACATATGGTGTTGCACTAAAGATATTACACAAGAACAGTAATTTTGGGGTGTTATTGTTGCTCTGCTTGTCGCTAGCTAGCACATTTTTAAATTTAACATATTAAAAAATGTATTAAGTATATTTAATAAGGAACACATTATGTTAAATAAAACCCCACAGAAACCTGACCAAATAGGAATTGCTGTCCTGCTTAAATAAACATTTTTTTTGAGTGAAATTCGTTACTGTAGTGATAACACTCTTGTTTTTAGGCTCCACAGCTGGCACAGATATGGAAGTTAGCAGTTTATGGCAGGAAGATCTGTCAAGATAAAAATGAATATTTACACTGAATACATTAAACAGTCTCAGTATCGACTACATAAAGGACAACTGAAATGGGACATATATTGTGTAAATTAAAAAACGCTGTTATTTTATCAACTTACCGCTGAAATGACATCACAAACAGCAATAGAAATCAACGTGATCCAGCGGCGTGTGACTGCTGTTTGGAACTCTAGAGGCTCCCCATAACCCGGAAGTATGCCGGAAGTACCACCCCCATTGCTTACAACGGGACCCTATGGAAGTGTCGCCACTTTGTTTTCTCTTCCACTCTGGCACAGACAAACCAGATTTTCTAACCCTAGGTAGCACTGAAGCCCAGGACTGTGGAACTGCACATGCGCAGAAGGGCACGGTAGCGATGGGTAGCATGTTTCAACAGAACACCATGTCAGTGATTGATCGGTTCCAGCTTGCCACCATCTTGCTGCATGATCAGTCCCAGGTCTTAAAGTACATGTACATGTTTAAATGTATATATATATATATATTAGTATACAGTATAAGGAAAGTACTAAATAAACGTGAATCAGAAAAAGATTCACATTCGTTGGCCAAGTGTGTGAGCAAGCACAAGTGTATCAATGAACAATACAATATGATAAACAATCTGGTTCTTATGTACAGGGCATGGATGGCCTGGCCTGAGGGAGGAAGCTCCTCCTCCTTTTCTCTGCATTGGCCTTAAGGGAGCGGAAGCGTTTTCCTGACCTCAACAAGGAGAAGAGTCCATTGTTGGGATGGCTGAGGTCTTCCATTATCTTCCTAGCTTTGGTCCAGCAATGCTTGGTGTGGAAGGACCGCAGGTTAGGAAGCTTAGTGTGAATGGTGCACTCGGCTAAACGCACCACTCTTTGGAAAGCCTGTCTGTCCAGCTTGATGCTGTTCCCAAACTAGGTGCAAATATTCCCCGTAAGGATGCTCTCAATGGTGCAGAAATAAAAGTTCCTCAACACCCTCAGTTGCCGATGGAAATCTCTGGGGTGTCTGAGGTAGAAGAGATGCTGACGGTCTTCATGTACTCCAGGTTGGCCTTCTCAGTGTTATCAGAGATCAGTTCCACCACAACAGTGTCATCAGCAAACTTGACAATGGAGATGAAGTAACATTTAACTCTCAATAGTGTAACATGTAACTCTTCCTCCAATAAGTAATATACAGTGGTGCTTGAAAGTTTGTGAACCCTTAAGAATTGTCTACATGTCTGTATAAATATGACTTGAAATATCATCAGAAGTCCTCAAAATACATAAAGAGAACCCAGTTAAATAAATAAGACAAAAATATTTCACTTGGTCATTTAGGACCACAGGGTAACTGCTAAGCATCTGAAGGCCTCTCTTGCACTGACTAATTTTAAGGTTTGAGTCCACCATCAGAAGAACCCTGAACAACAATGGTGTTCATGGCAGGGTTGCAAGGAGAAAGCCATTGCTCTCCAAAAAGAACATTGCTGCTCATCTGCAGTTTGCTAAAAGTCACATGGACAAGCCAGAGGGCTACTGGAAGAATGTTTTGTGGACAGATGAGACCAAAATAAAACTTTTTGGTTTGAGTGAGATGCGTTATGTTTGGAAAAGGGAAAACACTAAATTCCCGTCCAAGGGTATCTGTCCATGAACTGAATCTCTTAGGTTAGTTGTCTTAGCTGCACCAAGACAACTAACCTAAGCACACAAGTCATTCTACCAAAGAATGGTTAAGGAAGAATAAAGTTAATGTTTTGGAATGGCCTAGTCAAAGTCCTGACATTGATATCGAAGGACCTGAAGCCAGCAGTTAATGCGAGGAAACCTACCTGAGCTGAAGCTGTTCAACAGTTACTGGAAATGTTTAGCTGCAGTTATTGCTGCAAAAGGGGGTCACACCAGATACTAAAATGATAGGTCCACATACTTTTGCCAATGAGAGATATGTAATATTGGATCATTTTCGTCAATAAATAAATAACCAAGTGAAATATTTTTGTCTCATTTATTTAATTGGGTTTATCTACTTTGAGGACGTGTGTGAAAATCTGATGATGTTTTAGGTCATATTTATGCAGAAATGTAGACAATTCTCAAGGGTTCACAAAATTTCAAGCACCACTGTATCAAATAAATAGCTGACATTTGTAATAAATAGTTGCAATGTGGAGCATGTCAGTTGTCTTCTTTCATCAGGCTTTCATTGCTCAACATTAACTGTGTTGCTTTCATCCAATAATACTTTTTATTTACAGAACCTGAAACACAGTCAGTAAAATAAAGAAAATGTTAGAAGACCCTTTCTCCCTTCACTACATTACTATAATCAAAAATGTAGTGAAAATGTAGTAAACATTTTTAGACAACTTCTGTGTTCAATTATATTTTTTGTTTTTCATACCATTCTATTGTACCTGTTATAAATTTCCAATGCATATGTTGCAAAAAATATCCTTACTTTAAAAAGTGGATTTCAATTGAACACAGCTGGCTTAAACAAATTAAATGTATAGTGAAAATTCAAATCCCAAAAAGCAAATTCCAACAGGAGCATGAAAGGCTCTTTTAAAATTTTGATTTTTAAATCTTTGATTGCCCCCAGACCTTTGGAACAATGTTCTGTGGAATGATGTTTGGAAGGTGAATTTTTTGAAAAACAGTCTTGTCACATCCAACACAGCATTCCACTTCACACCACTAGTTAAGACATGATGATGGTAGTGAGCTAGTGTGGGGTTTCCTAATAAGGAAATCCTAATTGATTCTAATCACAGGAAAATCCAGTCCTGGAGGGTGGATGTCTAGCACAGTTTGGTGGTTCCCTTTTTCAAACACACTAACTAAACCTGGCTATTGAACCAGGTGTGTTTGACCAAGAATTCACCAGTACCTGATTCTGGACCTGATTTTGGCAATCAAATGGAGCTGAAGTTTGTTCATGCTCAAAAGCCCTTCGGTGTGGCTGAGTTAAAGCAATTCTTCAAAGAAAAATAGCAAAAATTCCTCCAAAGCGATGTAAAAGCCTGAATTTTAGTTTTAGGAAGTATTTGGATGTAGTTATTGCTGTGTAAGGGAACTTAAACATATACTTAAAGGTAATCAATATATTCACTTATATTCTAAGGCAAATTAGCATATTCAGTTTGTGATTCTTATATTTGAATGATTCTTTCTCTAAATACCAGATTAATGTGATTCTGCTGACTAATGATCAAGGTTGTGAAGCCAGGCCTGAGGCACTAGGGCACAGTAACATGATTAAATCAAGGTTGTTATTTATGCAAACCCTATGTTTCTGAGCTAAAGAGTTTCAGATAAGGTGTTTTGCTCAGACCAGAAAGCACTTGTTCAGGGCTGTTGTTATGGAACCTCTTCAGGGGGAGGCGACATGGTTTCTGCCCTGTTTTGATAAGGTGAATGGTTTTCTAGAGTATAAGACCTCTGCAAAGGTCCAGTTTCTTTAAAGAGAGCTTCCGAAATCCAGGACTGCCCTGGGTGATGAATGACTCTCTCCTTCTTAAGAAGAAAATAAAGTCTTTGAACTGAGCGAAGAATCTTTTGCCAGTTTGAGGATTTTCTCACCGGCCATTACAGCTGCTAGAGGTGACATTAGCAGTTATTTAGGAGTATAATATATATATCAATCAGCCATAAAATGAAAACCTCTAGCCTAATATCGTAGCCTCCATGGATTGGACTAGTTTGTCCAGCACATCCCACAGGTGCTTGATCAGATTGAGATCTGGGGAATCTGGAGGTCAAGCCAAAACGTTTTTGCCATGTTCCCCAAATTATTGACATCATTCACACACTTTGCACCTCAAAATACTCACGTTACTTTCTTTAGTTGATAGTGTGGATCGTCTTTCAGAGCAACAAGTTGCTTCAGTGCTGTGTCAATGTTGTTTCCAGACAAATTGAGTTCAGTTAAGTAGCAGGGGTTTGATTTCAGAGATGAAACCAGAGAGAAACAGCCTTCATCTGTCACACCGCAATACCTTAGCCTGCAATAAAGGTTTCTTTGAGCAGATCATTTGTCATACTAATAGTGAATGAAGAACACTATATTGAGTTTAAAAGATTAAGAGAGCATATATCTTGGAAAGCATTACCTCAGTATCTTACCTCAGTATTTTTATTTTGCTCTGGGGATTCTCCAGTTCTGCAGACAGCAGCTTCAGTCTTGAGTTCTGTATGTTATTGTTGGTCAGGTCCAACTCTCTCAGGTGTGATGGGTTGGATTGCAGAACTTTACTCAGCACTGCACAGCCTTCTACTGTGATGTTCCAGCCCCACAACCTGGAGAAAAAACATGCATACACTATTTACAGTCTCAGGCTTCATCCAGTCCTGCTACATGTAGTCTAGACACGGAGTATATACACAATAAAAATGCAATATCTTGATATTCAATTGATATTGTGTAGAATTTGAAGTAGCTCCCAGTGCACAGACACATTGTGCTTCTATGCTTTACTTGATGTTTGGACAGCTGTTTTACAGCTGGTGTGATATGCCTAAGAATAATCTACCTTTTGTAGACTTGCTCAATTGTTTTTGAAATCACATAATTTCTTATATTTCTAAAGTTTCTAAATTTAAATTTTCTTTGATTTAGTTTTCTGTTATGTCAGTGTGGATGCCAAGTGAACCAGAACTAAAGTGCAAATTAAGGTAAGTTTTTTGAAAAGCACCAATTTTCAAAATGCATAACCGTAAGTAATATAAAATGTTACTAACATATGTATGTACATTAAACTGCCTATTATAATACAGGTGCATATATGTATATTTATATATATTAGGGCATTAACAGAAAGCTCTCAGAGGCACAAGTCGACGCCCCCTGAGAGAAGTTCGACTAGTCGTGTTTTTTTTTTCCCCTCTCTTTGCGTGCTTGTGTATGCAATGCAATCTCTGCCTCTGACTGGCTTATGCTGACACACATTCTGTGATTTAACCAATTATTATAGTCCCTTCATAAAAAGGGCGGTACCGTTGGCGGGAGGGGAATCTAAACACAAAACTACAACAAGACAAGAGACACAAGAGCAGAGGAGACAGACACACATCACATGTGTGGAGATACTTCACTCTAGACACACAAACAGCACGGTGACCTGCACAACCAGCAAGTCGGTGTTAAACTACAGTAACAGTACCGGCATTCTGCATGGCCATCTAAAACGTCATCCACTAGCTAACATGGCTCCAGTTCAGAGGACGCTGAGTGACTGCAGTGGCTTAAACTGTTCCCACTTTCTGTTGTACACTTAAATTTACCAGAAAATTCAAGGTATCAGCCTTTGTTTTGTTTTGTTTAATTGTCATGTTGACTGTTAATGTTACAGAGAACTTTAATAAAAGTTGCTCAATCTTGGACTCCTGTGTAACTCTGCTGTGTCTGTGTGACGTTATCAAATAGCTAGCCGACTCGACTTTGACTTTGTTGACCAATAAGTCGACCTGAAAAAATCTGGTTGTTAACGCCCTAATAATATATATATATATTATATATATAGACCATTACCAAACCATAAATGACTGACTAGCTATGTGTAACAAAAAATTATCTAAGAAATAACCTCAATGACTCCAGTGTACATAGAGGATTCCCTAGAGCAGGTGCAAGCTTTTTCATTCCGGAGTCTCCACACTCATTTTCAGACAGATCCAGTCCTTTCAGGTTGGAGGGATTTGACTTCAGGGCCATAGCTAGGGCAGCACAGCCTTCATCTTTGACTTTACAACGCACCAGTCTGCATAAAAAACAATGAGACACCATATTTAAATGTTAAAATCTGAAATGTCCTTTTGTCCATCTTCTCTGAGCTTCATTAGAATTTTTGGAAATGAACCAAACCATTTGTCCAAAAAGGAAGTTTGCTTGTTATACTAAATTTAGTTTTTGGCTCCAAGTGACTAATTTTTAGAAATAACCCAGAAAATAATCTAAAATTTGCCATTAAAGTCTAAAGTTTCTACACTCTCTGACCTAAAAAAGTCACAGTTGGACATAAATACTTAAAAGCACATGATTGTGTAATTACTGCAGTGATTCACACATTTCAGCTGGCAACAATTATCCTGATCCTAACCAATGCAGTGAATAGTTTCTTATTTCTCATACAACCATTTTGGAAAACATATTCTGTGTTTTAGATGGGTCAAATAATTGGTTTATTAGCTTATCAGCTAAGAAGATTACCGAAATGAATAGAGTTGGGTCAAGAACTGTCCAACGCACTATTAAAATCAAGAAGGTTAATGGTGAACCATCAACTATCAGCTGTGGACTATGCTAATATTCATCAGCTTTAATTGTGAAAGAGTGCTTCAAAGGCCACGAGGAACCATTTTCATGCATAAACTGGCCAATACACATTCCTGACCGTAATCATTAAAAAAAGACTTTAAGATGTGCTGGAGTAGACTTCACACAGTGATTCGACTCTCCTGTCATCAACATAAGATATCAGTCAAAAAGGAATGCTCTAGGTTGTAATAAATGTTGCAAAGTTGTGTAAGGTTGTCAAAACAATGCCATGATGAATTCTGGCCAAAATCAAAACTAAAGTTGGTCCAACAAAAACTGTTTTTTTTTCGGGGGGGGGGGGGCAGACAGTGTATGTAAATCACATGTGCTAATGATGACATGTCCCGGTATGCGGCCGCTAGAGGCCGCCAAAGTTGAGTTCTGTGTGTAGGGATTTCTATTATGAAGTGGGTAATGGGTTTTCTTGTATTGTATTAGTTACGGCTGTGTTTAATTAGAGTTAAGTGTTTGTGTTTGATTACTCGTTGTGGGCTTTTGAGTTTCATGATTTAAGGGTTTGTGTTCAGGTTTGAGTTGTTGGTTGACTGTCATACTGGTTTTGTTTGTATGTTTTCCTATCTGATTTTTGGTCAGAGTGTAGAGTTTGGTTTCTGGCCCTCGTGCCTGTTTTTGTTTTTGTTTTTGATCAAATAAAAGTTATTGATATGGAAGTCTGCATTTGCACCCGCTCTAATTCGGGAGACAAGGGGATTCGTGACAAAGTATGACTTTGTTGTCTCAACATTTTTTCTGATGTAATGTAAGCTGCTCAAGTCGAAGGTCATTTTAGAACAAATAAGTCTGATGAACACTGATGAGGAAGGGATGCTGGAGTCACTAAAGACTGATTACATACTTCAGAATTTCCAGTTTGCATTGTGGATTCTTTAAAGCTATGGAGAGCTGTTTCACTCCAGAGTCTTCCAGATCATTCTGACTGAGGTCCAGGTACTTCAGGTTAAATGGGTTTGATTTCAAAGCTGATGCCAGAGCACAACAGCCGCCATCACTGACCCCACAGCTTGCCAGCCTGCAGAGAGCAAAGCAATCATATTTTTCTTATTAGGACACACTGCTCATTTCAGAAATAAATGCCTTATTCATGGGCATGTGCCAGATAATCTTACTGCAGTTTCTCCAGTTTACAGTGAGCATTCCCCAGTCCAGAAGCAAGCAACTCTACTCCTGAATCCTGAAGTTCATTAAAGCTTAAGTTAAGCTCTCTCAGTCCAGAGCTGAGAACTGAAACCAGAGCTTCACAGGTTTCAGTTGTAAGGGTTACAACTGTTAAGTCTACAAAAAGAGAAAATTCAATATTGAAAAGGCCAATATCTAAAATAAATCAAAAATCCAATATAATAGAAGGCCACTGTAATCTGCTGGGAACATGTACTATGTACACTTTTTGAAATATCTTTTTGAAACGTCACTTTCTGAAATGTCTTTTTCATATGGCATATTAATCTGGTTTACTTACTGAGCTTTTCTGCTCGCCTTAACCACAGCAATCAGTTTCAGCAAAACCTGCTTATCTGATCGACTGTGTGCTCCAGTATATGTACTCAGATCAGTCTCCCCAATTCCTTCCCTGAAGTTAGAAGGACAAAAACTATAGCTGACCAGTGTGAAGATGAGAGCTTGGTTCGTTTGATCTCTCCAGATTCCAAATACTTTTTAACTTCATCTATTAGGGAATGGTCACCTAGTTCATTCAGACAGTGAAACAGGTTGATGATTTTTTCTGCAGGAGGATTTTCTTGGATCTTATTCTTGATATATGCAGTCGTTTCTTCATTGTTATAGGCATTGTTTCTCATTTGTGTCAAAATACCTTGCAACAGAGTCTTATTGGATTCAAGTGAAAGCCCTAGAAGGAATCGAAGGAAAAGATCTAGACGCCCATTGACATCCGCTAAGGCACGATCCACAGCACATCTGTACAATTCTGAGAGAGTATTTTCTTTCTTCCTAAGCAGTTTACGGAGCCAACTCTGATCAAATACATTTCTGTTGTGCATTACCAAGGTCAAATGCACATACAGAGCTGCCAGATGCTCCTGAATGGACAGATGAACAAAGTAGTAGACTTTCTTCTGACACAGCCCAACGTCTGCCTTGAAGAACTGTGTGCACACTCCTAGCAACACTGACGCTTTACTAACATCAATGCTACACTCGTTCAGGTCTTCTTCATAGAAGATTAGGTTGCCTTTCATCAGCTGGTCAAAAGCCAGTTTTCCTAGGTTGAGAAGAAGATCATCTTCCATTTTCTGTTTACTGGTCTGAAAGACCAAGAACTGAGTGTACATTTGAGTCAAGGTCTTTGGGATCTGTTCTCCAGGAAACATTCTTTCAAGAACTGTTGCTGAAATCCAGCAGAACACTGGCATGTGGCACATGACATGGAGGGTTGTTGTAGACTTGATGTGGGTGATGATCTCACTGGCAACAGTCTGGTCACTGATTTTCTTCTTGAAATACTCCTCCTTCTGTGAGTCATTGAACCCTCGTATATCTGTTACTCGATCAATGTTGTTAGAGGGGATTTGGTGAGCAGATGCTGGTCTGGAGGTTATCCATATGAGAGCAGAGGGAAGCAAATACCCCCTGATGAGGTTTGTCAACTGCACATCCACTGAGGCTTTTTTATTTACATCAGAGAGTTTCACATTCTTCTGGAAATCCAGTGGTAGATGACACTCATCCAAACCATCGAAAATGAATATGATCTTATAGTTACTGCTGAAAACATCCAATTCTTTTGTGATGGGAAAAAACTGGCCAAGAAGATCTATCAGGCTGACTTTTGGGTCCTTTACCATATTTAGTTCTCTAAAGGGAAGGGGAAATATAAGGTGGACATCCAAATTCACTTCATCCTCAGTCCAGTCCAGAATGAACTTCGCTACAGAGACTGTTTTTCCAATTCCAGCAACTCCCTTTGTCAGCACAGTTCTGATTGGTTTATCTTGTTCAGGTGAAGGTTTAAAAATGTCATTGCATTTAATTGGCATACCCTCTGTTGCTGGTAACCTAGACATTGCTTCAATCTGTTGACTCTCATGTTCAGTGCTAATCTCTTCAGTTCCACCTTCTATTATGTAGAGGTTTGTAAATATTTCACTAAGAAGTGGTTGAGTGCATTCATTAGCTGGTCCTTCAGATAAGTACTGAAATTTCTCTTTTAGGGCTGATTTGAATTTTCCAAGAATTTCTGTTTCCACAACTTGACAAATTTCTTTTCTGTAAAAGGTAAAAAGCAAAGAAGAAAACAACTGTTGTTGAGTCAATCACTTGTTGAGTGAACATAAGACAAATCTGAGTCTAAAGAGTGTATTTACCCTTTACCAATGATTTTGTCATTCCCTGTGATTCTGTTTTTCTCCTTGGGGTTGCTGAAACAAAGGTCTACATTATGCAAATTTTCTGACAAGAATTATGACAAAATCATCACCGCCTTGTACATTCTGCAGTCACATTTGCAAATTAGCAAATAAGTCACATTTGTGAGCTCAGATCTGCCAACAAAGTGTAAATACGTCTCTTAAATGTCCATTCAGAGCTTCAGCTCTCAGTGTTTATGCTATATGTGAAGCATCAGCAACCACACCCTCCAGATGATGAAATATGTTTTGAAACAAATTTGAAATCACCTACATACACTGTACAGCCAACATTAAAACCACCTGCCTAATATTGTGTAGCT
Organism: Hydrocynus forskahlii; assembly: GCA_037974365.1. NCBI lineage: Eukaryota > Metazoa > Chordata > Actinopteri > Characiformes > Alestidae > Hydrocynus > Hydrocynus forskahlii. The sequence continues at coordinate 4,201 of JBBPCX010022687.1, read as the reverse complement.
CCTCCTTGTACTACCAAAATAGATCTGACCCATCGAGACATACACTACTGTAGGTGCTATGGTTCTGCTCAGCAAATCCTTTAAGTTCTATAAGTCATAAGGTGGGGCCTCAATGGATCTGACTGGTTTGTCCAGCACATCCCACAGATTGGACTGAGATCTGGGGAATTTGGAGGTTATTTGGAGTTAACACCTTGGATTCTTTGTTAAACCATTCCTAAACAACGTTTGCTATGTTTATTCTACTAAATGAGACCATGGCCATTAGGAAAATCTGCTGCCATAGTAGGTCAGCGACAATCCTTAGGTAGGTGACATCTACATGAATGCAGGACCTAAGATTTCCCAGCAGAACATCGCCATCTTATTCCCTGGTTAGTGATGTGCACACACCCAGCCATCCACATGATGTAAAGAAAGCCAACATTAGAGCCAGCATTGTCTTCTTCAGCAATTTGTGCTACAGTAGCTCTTCTGTGAGACTGAACCAGACAGACTAGCCTTCACTCCCGACACACATCAAAGAGCGTTGTTGCTGGTTCTCCAGTTGTCTAGACCTAAACATTTAATCAATGTTATTCACTTCACCTGACAGTGGTTTTAAAAATCTAAAAAAGGTATCTAAAAAAGATTTCATGTGGCTTTTTGCCATTCAGACTACAGAAAATCTATCTTGCTCAAATCTGATATTCTGAAACTTCAGATTTGAGCTGCCTGTGTGAGCAAGACCTAAAAGTTTTTTGGTTTTTTTTAAATAAATAAAAAAAAGGACTACAGAAGTGGACATGGCCATGATATTTAGATACAATCCAAACATTTTATGATACTTACAATATTTTTTAAATCTGTGTATTACCTGTTTTCAGATGCCACTGAGGGGGGGCTCCTTTGATGTTCTGAAGAGCTTCCAATTAAAATAATAATATGTTAAAATTTGCATAATTCAATTATCAAGATGTAAACAAAACATTACAGTTTTTTTACATTTTTCTCAGCTGCAGTGATAGCTACCAAACAGAAAGGTATTATTTAAAAAAAGTTATAAGATATGAAAGCCCTTCTTTTAGTTACAGCAGCAGAGTGGACAGTACAAAAGAAGAAAGCAAAAGTTGCATAATCTACAAAAACAAAAACTGTACCATATAATAAAAGAACTGTACACTATACAATATATATATATCCCCACACATTCCCAGAAACCGCAGATATCCCCTGTGAATGTTTTGCTTTTGTGACATCCAGGCCTCGTCCGCCATGCCCCCTCGTCCTCATGCTGGTTGTTTATGTCTGGGCGCGGCGGTTAGCAAGGCAATCAGACGTACCTGAACGGAATGAGTCTCCGCTGCTCAGCGTCTAATTGTCTTGCTAAGCACCGCACCCAAATATAATCAGTTCAGCATGAGGACGAGGGGTGTGGTGGACAAGGCCTGGAGGTCACAGCGTTTTTTGTGGCAATACATAATTTTTATGTTAGAAGTGCATCTTGGGATGGAGGGATGGCGAGGTGTGAGGTTTAAAAGTAGCCAGTGTGAGAATGTTATTTATTTCTCCTTGCTGCTGATTGGCTGCTGCCCTGTGATGCATCTCTGGCAGCTGCAGTCCAGAATTTCCCCTTGGAGTGTCTCAAGTGTTCTTGTGTATGTCAGGCCTGGGGTATATGACGATGGGTTTGTATTTAGGTTTGTATTTAGGTTTAGGTTTAGGTTGTATTAGGTTTTGTTTTGAGCTTTTATTTTGAAGTTAATAAGAATGTGTAGTGATGAGTTCGAGCTGTGTTGTGTTTGTGTTCTGTTTAGTCACCCTGAAGAAGGCCACAGCCTCCAACATCAGCCGCCCGGCTTAACCCCCAACGTCAGGTAGCCTAGGGAGGGTTGGTGTAGGAGAGAGAGCTAGTAGCCCAGGGCTGGTAGATTTATTGGGCCCCTAAGAAGAGCCATTAGGCTCTTTAGTAGAGCCTTTAAAGCCTGTAGTTTTAACCTTAGCCCAAGAGCCTGTAGCTTTAGCCATAACACAGAAGCCTGTGGACTCTTCCCTTTGCCTCCGCCTGCCCCTCCTCTGCCCTGGGGATGTTTAGATGGCACTTTGGTGTCCCGGTGGTGCATCCTAGGAGCGGGGGTACTGTCAGGCCTGGGGTATGTGACGGTTGTTTAAGTTTGTATTTAGGTTTTGTTTTGAGCTTTTATTTTGAAGTTAATAAGAATCTGTAGTGATGAGTTCCAGCTGTGTTGTTTTTGTGTTCTGTTTAGTCTTTGGGTTTTGGGGAATTGGTTTTGGGTATTTAAGGGTGTTTCGGTTCTGTTTTAGTTGCTGGTCATCCATCCAAATTGTTTACCTCCTTTCTGTTGTATTTCTGGCCATTGAGCCTTTTGTTTTGAGTTGTAGAAAATAAAAGAAAAGTTTACGAGCATGGAAACCTGCAGACGCGCCTGTCTTCATTGGGAGAAAGGGGGGAAACATGACAGAGTTTCTCATTTTGTTCTTCTTAAAGCCCTGTATTTTTAGTACTGTGAATTAAATTCAATTATTACTATATTTACCCTGCTTATGCCAAAGAAAATGACTGCGCATACCAAATAAAACACGTGTGCATTAATTATAGTACAGTCTATACAGGGGTAACATCGGTATTTTACATTCTAGCACTGCGGGAGTTCAGTGTAAACTGCACAGTACAAATACGGGTTTACCTTTATATTTTATTTAAGGGTAATGTATTGAGTTAAAAATGAAATTAAAGTGTGTTGGAAGTATATTTAGGGTTTACACTATATAAATAGGCATTTCAGGCATTTTTTTACCACATCACAAAATCACGGTTTTTCACGATAAGCAGGTGGTCTTGGAATGTAACCCCTGCGAATGTCAGTGATTTAGTGTGGGAGGAGGTTTTTAAAAAACAGCAGAATTACCCCTATTTTACCATCGTCAGTATCACATGTAAAAACTCAGCAGGCACAAGTAGTGAATTTCCCTCAGTGAATTTCCCTCTGGGATGAATAAAGTATCTGTCTATCTAAGTAGGTTCACCGGTGTAAGCGAAATGGCTTTACATGACAGTCTGACTCTTGGATCCTTCTTAAATCTACCTGTTCAAATCAACACACTCTATGGGGAAGCTGGTGGCCTAGTGGTTAGATGCAGCTAAGTGTGACACACTGTGCATTCTGACCCCTTTCTATTAGAGACAGCATTAACTTTTTCAGCAATTTGTGCTCATCTGTGAGACTGATCCATACAGACTAGCCTTCTCTCCCCCCACACATCAATGAATGCTGTTGCTGGTTCTTCAGTTGTCTTTCCTTGGATTCTGATCACTGCATACTGGGAAACCCTCTTCAAGACCTGTTGTTTTGGAGATGTTCTCACCCAATGGTCTAGACCTCAAAATTTGACATTTGCCAAAGTGTAAATCACCCATTTTTCCTGCTTACAATGCTTCACTTGCAGCCTAATAATATCTATCCCTTTAGAGCAGGGGTGTTGAACCCCAGTCCTGGAGGGCCATGGTCCAGCACGTTTAGGTGATTTCCCTATTTAGAAACACCTGGTTCATCTCACCAGTTAATTGTCAGGTTTAGTTAATGTGTTTGTGGAGGAGCACCATCGAACTGTGCTGGACACCAACCCTCCAGGACCGGAGTTTGATCTATTTTGCTGAAAACTGATATTCTGAAACTGCAGATTTGAGCTCCCTGTGTGAACAAGACCTAACGGGATAATAAGAAATCATTAAAACTAGAAAAAAACAAAAGAAATAGGACTACAGAAGTGGGCATGGACATGACATTTTATGATACAATATTTTTAAAAGTTTGTGTATTACCTGCTTTGATCTTCAGCACTGAAATTTGGTGGCTGATGAAGAGAATTACTAGATGCCACTGAGGGGGGGCTCCTTTGATGCTCTGAAGAGCTTCCAAAAAAATAGGAATATGTTAAAATCTGCACAATTCAATTAGCAAGATGTAAACAAAACATTACAGAATTTTTTCTCAGCTGTGGTGATAACTACCAAACAGAAAGCTATTATAATAAATGTTATAAGATAAGAAAGCCTTTTATTAGTCCCACAGTTAGGAAATTTGCCTGTTTATGGCAGCAGAGTGGACAGTACAAAAGAAGAAAGCAAAAATAGCACTATACAAATTGTATTTATATTTATATATCTATATATATATATATATATATTTATCTATATATA
>JBBPCX010022667.1:0-13240 GCA_037974365.1 Hydrocynus forskahlii | reverse complement strand
AAAGCACTGATGTCTCTCTCTATCTCTCACTCTCTCTCTCTCTCTCACACACACACACACACACACACACACACACATACGCACAGTAATAGACTCTGATGGCAGTGGGGGAGGAGTTATACAGTCTGATGGATGTGTGTGACAGGGGGATGAGTTACAGAGTCTGATGTGTGGGTGGGAGTGATGGTAGAGGAGTTATAGAGTCACTTTATGCTGGTGAGTCTGTGGCTAAAAGTATTTCTTAGTTCAGCCACCACACTGCTGAGTGGGTGATCAGCATCGTTCATGATGGACTGAAGTCCAGACAGTGTTGTCCTATCAGCCACAGCTCTTCACCCACCACTGAGCCTGTTTTCTTGATCAGTTTGTTAAGTCTCTTTGTGTCTCTTTGTCCCTATGCCTGATACAGCTGAATATTGCCAGATACAGATTAGATTCCTGGATGTGTTCTCAGTTAGTGGGTTTTGTCAAGAAATAACTTGTCTGGACTTTTCCCAAATACATTCCTCACAAAGAAGTGGCAAGGGCCACATATCACCGAAGTTTTATACTATGTCTGTTGTTCTAATTTTAATATTATTTTTTATTTATACACATCAGACTCTGATTTCTGCAGATAGCAGGTCTCTGTGTTGCAGGAGCCACTGGTATTCTAAGAACAATGACCTACTAAAATACTGGTTAAAAAGTAAAAATGTTTTGCTGTTTGTGACAGACAAATTGGTTAATGCCAGTTTCCATTCTGACGTGATCCACTATCCGGATGTAGGATAAGGAATTGATTTAGTCCTACATCATACTCCTAAGCTGTGTTCAAAAAGTGCACTTGTTCACTTGCTCACTCATTTACTACACAGTGTTTGCTATATAGGGGGGTTAGCTAGTGAACAAGGGGAGGCGACGTGTAGTTAATTTCGGACACTCGGGATGTTACGCTTTTACTAACTGTTGCTTATATAGTGCGCCAGATCCTATCCTAGCTTGCTATCTTTCTGGAAATATGGATCCAATTCGAGCATTACTGTTGATAATACTTGTCAAGATACTGCTGTTTAGACAGGGGAGAAGACATAATGCCATCAGGGCGAGGCGTCTGAGACTAATTTTGCTCATCAGACGCAATCAAATGCCAATGGTAAATATTGTGATAGCACCTAGCAGCTAATGTTAGCGTCCTACTTTCATGTAGTGTACAGTGTCTGGACACTAGATTTTGGCATGTCGCGTGGCGATTTTGTAGTGCACTAACTAGTGGGTGAAATTGACAGTTGGAATTTCGAACAACAGTACAGAATGGTTGATTCACTACATAGTGCCCTACATAGTGAACGAGTGCACTTTTTGAACACAGCTACTGACAGGTTTCCTGATTTGATATTGAGTGATGATGTGTGCTGGTGAGTGAGTGATGAGTGGTGGTGAGTGATGGTGAATGATTATTAGTGGTGAGTGAAGGTGATTGATGGTGAGTGGTGGTAAGTGGTGCAGAGTGATGGTGAGTGATGTTAGTGATAGTGACTGGTTGTGAGTGGTGGTGGTGCGGAGTGGTGAGTGATGGTGACTGGTATTGAGTGCTTATGAGTGATGGTGAGTGGTGGTGAGTACTGTTGAGTGAAGGTGTGTGGTGGTATGAGTGATATGAGAGGTGGGAGTGTCCTACTGATGGTGAGTGTGGAGAGGGATGGTGAGTAGTGGTGAGTGATGATGCTTGGTGGAGAGTGATGTGAATGGAGCGAGTAGTGATGGTGACTAGTGTGAGTGATAATGATGAGTGAGTGGATGATAAGTGGTTGAGTGGAACGGAGTGGTGGTGAGTGATGGTGAGTGTGGAGAGTGATGGTGATTGGTGGTGTGTGGTTGTGAATGGTGGCGAGTAATGGTGAGTGGAGATGAGAGATAGTGACTGATGGTGAGTAGTTCTGATGGATGGTGAGTGATGGTGAGTGGTGCGAAAGGTAGTGATGGTGATTGTTAGTGAGTGATGGTGAGTGGTGCGAAAGGTAGTGATGGTGATTGTTAGTGAGTGATGGTGAGTGGTGTGAGTGATAATGTCGGTGTGTGATGGTGAGTTATGATGCGTGGAGTGAGTACTGCTAGTGAGTGATGGTAGGCGATTGGTGGTGAATGGTTTTGAGTGGTGGTAAGTGATGATGAGAGTGGTGAACAGAGGTGATGGTGAGTGATGTGAGTGATGATGGTGATTGATGGGAAGTGGAGGGAGTAGTGATGGTAAGTGGTGGTTTGTGATGGTCCATGGAATGAGTAGTTGTGGTGAGTGAGTGATTGTGAGTGATAGTGAGTGATTGTTAGTGGTTCTGAATTATGGTGAGTGGTATGACTGATGGTAAGTGATGTGATGGTCACTGTGAGTGATGGTGAGGGGGGAAAGGTGAAGGTGAGTAGTGGTGCGGGTGATGGTGAGTGGTGATATGTGATAGTGAGTGGTTATGAGTGATGATGAGTGAGGGTAAGTGGTGGTGAGTGATGTGAGTTATGGTGAGTGCTGTGAATGGTGTAACAGTGAGTGGTAATCTGTGTTGGTGAGTGGTACTGAGTGGTGCGAGGGTGAGTGGTTTGGATATTCTGCAGATTTTTTTTCAGGCTTTCAGTGTGGGCCTTTGACCAATTGTTTTTTCTTAAAATATTCAAAAAGTCATTTCTGTGATTAATATATTAAAAAACAGGTTCTGTAGAAGACAAAGAAGAAACCTTAGAAGAAGAAGAAGACGACACAGAAGAAGAAGACGACACAGAAGAAGAAGAAGACGAAGAAGAAGACGACACCGAAGAAGAAAAAGACGACATCGAAGAAGAAGACGAATACGAAGAAGACGAGTTGATAGAGACTACCATCATAGAAGAAATAGAAGAAAAAGAAGACGAACCACTAAAAAGGAGATGCAACCTTGATGAAGAATTTGTAATTAGTAAGTCCTTTATTAAAAGTTTTGTTAAAAGGTGAAAGCCCAAAATACTGGTTTTTTTTTAGTTCAGGCTTTCAGTGTGAGCCCTTAACCAATTTATTCTAAAAATATTCCAGAGCATCCACCAAAAAGGAGACACAGCTGTGATGGAGTGTATCTAAATAGTAAGTCATTAAAAGTTTTTTTATGAAAGGTAAAAGCCCAAAGTACAGATTTTCTCCAGCTGGTTGGAATATATATTTTTTTTCTGAAATATAGATGAAGAAACTGAGCTGCTGAATTTAATGATCTCTTTTTTGTGGTCCTGTACTTCTGTTCCTCCAGTGTAACTGGAACTCAACCTTCGACCAAGACCCCTAAGGAGAACATCTCCATTAGAACCCTTGAAGACCACATTAGACCGAGAGCCCTGAGGAGAAGCCAGGACTATATGACTTCTGCCAGTAGAGAAAGTTTCTCAAGTTTCTTTATAATAAACAGCATTTGTATTTGGTTTCACTTTAACTTCATCAGACCTCTTACTGGTTTGATGAGGACAGATGTAGACAAGAACTTCAGGTGTAGATCTGGGAAACTGTCCGAATAAAGTGCATTATTTGTTTAACTATATGTGCTCTCTTGATCCATATAGAATGCATCGCACCTTTAAGATGCAAAAAGTCAGACAGAAAAAGCTCATCTCTTGGCATAATGATCAAACATGTGCCTTAAAGCAACATGTTTAAAGACTTGAGTGTAAATTAAGATCAGCCAAATATTTCCACTTGTCTGGTAGGAGAGCCTTAGAGACTACAACAGCACTCACCACAGCACGCGCAGCCTATTTATCGTCCCTCAATGAAGCTAATTAAAATAATTCCAGGTTTCTGTTTAGTGCATTTACAAAACTAACTAGGAACCAGGCAGGTGCAGAACCACAGTTACCTGCAAACTATAGTACTGACGATTTTACGGACTTTTTCAACATTCATAAATTTTCTGTGACTTGCTAGGGCTTTTGATATAAAGCCCCCCAGCTCTGGAATGCCCCTCCAAAACATGTTGGAGACTCTAGATCAGTCCGGCCCGCGGGCCAATCACGGCCCGCTGTCAGATTTCATATAGCCCGCTGCTTCGCTCTTATAGTGTGTTGTCTATGGCTTGCTAGCTCTGTCAGAATAAATAAATCATAGAACTTTAAAAATGTAATTCCTCTTTTCACCACAAGAATTCTAATGCTGTCTGGCTCTGATGTTATGTACCTGTAGATGTGACACAAACTATTGTTTTCTGAAAGATCTTGTAAAAGACAAGGTCAAAATTCACTTGTTTTAAACTTTAATGATAACAGAGCCCTTTGCATTACTTATAACTCCTGTTTAAAATGTTCATGAGGCAAAGATTTTTATGAAACTCATTGAAATGTAAGATATTCTATAGTGTTTTTTTTATGTTATATAACTCTCCAGATATGAATGTAAGGCAGAATTGTGTTTTTAGAGTTGTTTACGTCTGCCTGAGTGACTTATATTTGGTTACATTGCCATTTGAAAAATAAAGGTCATTGTGACAATGAAAATGGTTTCATAACAGTGTGTATTTTCATGTAACTTTTGTGGTTTAAAAAATGACAGAAGGAAATATTGCCCACGGGCATCTTCACTTTGCAAAAAGGCTGGACACCCCCGCTCTAGATGTGAAACCTATTTGTTTAGGCTTTATTTAAATGAAGGGTGTAGAGCTGGGAGTTGGTGAGCACAGAGAATTCATTTCTCGTTTAGTGGAGAAATGTTGAACTTTTCATACTGGCATGTCTCTGTCTCCGTATTTGCTGGGAAAAAGTTGGAAAACTGAAGTGAAAAAGCTGGAAATGTATTTTGTGAAGCAGAATCGGAGTCGACTCCTGAATCTCAGGAATCGAACAGCTCTAAACTGCGTCAAAAACACATAAACTTTACAATGTAGGGACTAAACTAATGAATGTGCCACTAATGGCCATATTCTGTTTATTACATCAGAATATTGTCATTTTTAATCCCGTGTCCTCCTTGATGGAAACGTCTCGATTCCAAACTTGTGATCCGGTTCGATTCGGTTTCTGCAGGGAACAGATATAGTGTGTCCTGACGGTGAAAAATAAATCATTTTCCTCACTGTAAATTCCTCTGTTATTGCATTTTCAGACCAAACTGCAGTTTTGGTCCACTAAATACAATTTTAACATCATGTAAGAGCTGAAAGTGTTTTATTAGTACAGCTAATTTGTGTGAAACAGGCCTGCTAACTGTTACCATCTCTAATGTGGTTTTCTGACGAGTTTGGACTCACTTTTATTCACTTTAAGATCAATATTTCAGGTCTATGACTGTTTAAACTTTAAGGTCACTTCGCCGAGTTTTCAGTCAGTCAGTCTGTTAGCCGTTAGCCTGTAGCATATGCTGTTTTATTACTGAAGTTTTTATTGCAGGATCCTGACACTTTCTATAGTAAGTTAATGTACAGTCTATTGTTGTGTAATAATGATGTAATTAATGGGCAAATAATAATCTGCAAAGGATGCTGAAAGAAGCACAAATGTAAAACATATTGCACCAAGTCCTATATTTTGGAATGGAACTTTACTGTATTTTATCTTTTTTTTGGTTTGAGCTTCTTTATGCATGGAGGAAAGTGGGGTGATTTGTGCCAGGGGGGAAGTTGTGTCACCCCCAGGTTCTAGGGAATCACAGAAGAAACTGGTCATGTGACCAGCCATTTTACTCATTCTGCAAAAAAGAAAGTCTCATTGCATGAGAGGTAAGCACATTTAAGTTCAAAAAACTTTTTTCCCTTTCCAAGTAAAATTTCTATGATCAATGTTTTGACTGTTTTGTCTGAACAGTTATAGACACATTTGAAAACATTTCACACATGTTTCAGGGCTTTGGTGACCTACACTATGAGTCTATACAGCTAGCATGATGTTAGCCAAAAACTGCTGGATGATGCATTTTTTTCAAACTGGTGGGGTTGAGGTGATTTGTGCCAAAGGGCCTGGGTTAAGTTGTGCCAGTGGCACAACTCACCCGCACTTATGAATATTTTAAACATATTATTTTTTTATAATTGTACATTGTATTCTTACATCTTATCACTAAAACTGTGACATTCGTAATTTTAGACCAAAAATAGAAATAGACCATCATGCCACAGAGCTATAAAAAGAAGATAGACAGGGCTTCCACTCCTCTAGAGGACATGGACAGAGCAGTGAAAGAAGTGGAGAAGGGGAACTCCATTCGTCAGGTGGCGAGGCAGATGAACATATGCAGGATGACATTAAAACGATATACTGAGAAGAAAAAGATTGATGGGAAAGAAATAAGGCCTGGACATAAAATAACTGGACTTGCCAAACAAGTCTTTGCTGAACATATGGAGAAAGAGCTGGCAGAACATATAAAGGCACTAGCAGCAATGTTTCAAGGTCTAAGTCCCATTAAAGCCTTGAACTGGCTTTTGAACATGCGTAAAAAAATGACATCGATATCCCTGCCAGCTGGATCAAAGAGGATAAAGCAGGTTGGGTGAAGTGTGCATTTATTAAGAAAAAGTAATAGGGAACATTAATAATTATTTCCCCGGGAAATGCTCATTATCAGTTATCACCATGCAGATAGTTCACAGAGAAGCAAAACTGGGTGCTTGGCTTAAAAAATGCCACCATTTGTCATGCCATACTCCTGAAGCGACCTCTCTTGGTAGAGCTACTGCCTTCAATAATCAGTGGCACAATTTACCCCCATGTATTCTCTCCAACGCACCGGGGGCAAGTTGTGCCATGAGACTTTTTTTCAGAAAGATATATTTCTTAAATACTATATTTCAGATCCAAAGTGATTGTTCCCAGGGATGCACTAAAATATATGTACATATTTTAGTTGGAAGCATTACTGTCATGGCCTTGCTTTAAAATCACTTTAAGTAAAAACTGGCACAACTCACCCCACTCTCCCCTATCCATTCACTCTCCTATCGTTAGCATCAAGGTTTCTACTGATTTTGTTCAGTGGGAGGTTAACTATAATTGGTGAATTTTAAATGTTGTGTGAAAATGTAGTACCACAGAAACCCAGGCACAGTATTTTTTTTTGAAAAAAATAATATTTTGTCCTGTTTACAAAAATACGTGTCATTGATAATTGTACAAACAATAGTTATAATAATGGAATAAAGGAAAATGGTTAAAAAAAAACCATAATTTAAAAAGAAGACATAAAATGTGCATAACGTGGCCATTACAGAACATATCCTGAAAACATTAAAATATACAAAGTGCTGTTTATCATTTGTCTAGAATTCAAAGTGCCTGTAGAAACTCCAGTAGTGTCCTGGTCTGTTTTAATTTTTGGAGAGTTGAGTAGCCAGCCAGTCCAGTCCTTCACTCAATCCTGTTCCGCTTATTGCACAGGTCGGCTGGACGTACCACTAGAGAGAGAGCAAGGAAGAGAAATGTTAGAGAACTGATATTGTAGGTTTACATAAGGGTTAAGGTCAGTTTCCCCAACACTATATTAGGCTCCACACTAGATTAAATGGGATTTTTAATAGTGAAACACCACCAACGTTGCTGTTTAGTCCAAGATCAACCCTAACCTGGCCCGAAAGGTTTCAAAAGAAATAAAACCATGTCATTATTCAGCTCAGATATATATGAGGTACTCACATTTCTTCCTTTCATCGTGTGCAGACCCAGCCGTTCAGTCATCTCGTGGACTGGCATAGCTTTGGGTAAATCCTGTTTGTTCGCAAGAACCAACACGACAACATCCCTCAACTCGTCTTCCTGAAGCTGTTGATGAGGAGAAGGAGAAATTATGCTTCTGGACAAAACCAAACATAAAGAATTTGCAAATAAACTGACAGGATTCCTATCTACCATTGTCATCAGCTCTGTTGAGGCCTCTTCAATTCTCTCACGATCGTTGCTGTCCACCACAAAGATGAGGCCCTGCACAAAGAATATCTTTCTTTAAATTGCATTTTTAAAGGATAATTTACAGTGTGTTTGTAGGAATCTGCTCTTTAGAGGTGTTAGTATGGCAATTTGACTTGATTCAGCCTCAATTTCATTTATACAGCTCATTATCATACACAGTCAATGTGCTTTACAGGCATAGAACAAAGATTTTAATAAATCAGGAAACAAAAAGTATAAAAAATGAACACAATGCAAAAAGGAAGATAAAAAGGACATATTTAAAAAAAAAAAGGTGGAATAGTGCAGTTTTAGCAGCTGTTTATTTAGATCTGATATTGCTTGGCAGTTGGTTGGACAGTATATTGGATAAACACCATTTCACCAGACCTACCAGGATTATATCCATCAAATATATCAGAAATGTATTAAGGGCCCAAAACATTGAGTAACATAATGAGTAACACTTTGAAAACAGTACTGAACTGGGATCTATGCAAAGACCTGAGAACTGGAGTGATGTGATCTCTTTTCTTGGTTTTGGTTAGAACTCTAGCAGCAGCATTTTGAATGAGCTGGAGTTGGCCGATGAACTTTTTGGGAATCCCCAGTAAACTCTAGTACTAAGAACTTCAGTACTAAGATCAGGTACTGAGGTTGGATGGTTAGTCCTCAATCACAAACCTCTCTCCAGCTCATCCCAATGTACTGGAACATCCCAAATATAATAATTAGGCTGCATCTATATATATTTCTGAACATATCATGCCCATAATGTGGAAGTTCCCCGGGATTGTCCACTTACACTGCTGTTCTGATAGTAGTGTCTCCAGAGACGCCTGATCAGATCCTGTCCACCCACGTCCCAGACAGTGAAGGAGATGTTCTTGTACTCCACTGTCTCAACGTTAAAGCCTGGGTGAGATGTGTTCATTTATTAGCATCTAGTGTGACTGGATAGCATGTAAATAAATGTTTTCCAAGACAAGAAGAAATTATGTGTGGCTCGAGACTAAATCTTACCAAGAGTTGGGATTGTTGTGACGACCTCCCCCAGTTTGAGTTTGTAGAGGATGGTGGTCTTTCCTGCTGCATCCAGACCCACTGTGAGGAGAAAAGCAGAAATTATTTCAAATTATTTTAGAATTACTCCTAACAAATGTGGGTAAATTTTAACTTGACAGTAAGTTAATATAATTGACATAAAATGTCAAGTTCATGAAACTAGTTTTAAGTTTACAGAACAATGTTTTTTTTTACATTTAGTAACTTTTTGACATTTTCTTTCACCATTATATCACCATTTTTTATCGCCATTTTTTCACTATTATTAACTTATTATTTGAGGTTTAGTGGACTCAGTTGTCATTTTATGATCTTTATAAGGAACTTTTTAACAGCATTGTTCTCTTTAACACAGCTGCAATTCAAATATTTCTTATAAATCTCAACTTACTGTAATCAAATCAAATATAAAATCAAAGCTAGTTGCCACTACAGGATATTCACGTTTTATCTAGTTTGTTATAGAAAAAACAAGGTACCCTCAGAGTCCAGAGAGAGGGAGCAACTCCATATAAAAGTCTATGTATCTGAATGCAGTGTTATTAAAGTCCCTGTTGGTGCAATGGTCGGGCGTCCCAATACCTTTGTCCACATAATAAACCACTGAGACGCAGAGCTTTGTGTAGCACGGGCACAAAAAAAACAATGAACTTTTCGAATAAAATGATTTTTAAAAACTGTTAAAGCGCAATAAAATAATTGTCAGCTGAAGTTTATTTTATGTTGGAGGTTGAACTTACAGATATATTGAACTTCAAATCAGCTAACAGAATGTTCACTATGTTGGTCAGAATCACTGATGCCTTTTTTAGCTTAAGACAATAAATGGAGAATATTTATAGTTCAGTGAACTTCTGAAAGTAAGTAAAAAGAAGGTTAATTACTTCAGTTAATTTATTATTTAAAACTGAATGAACTGCAGATAAATCTGAGCTCACCCATCAGAATCCTCCTGTGCTTCTTCTCTACCAGGCGAGAGATGATGTAGGAGAAGATGTTACCCATGCTGAGGAAGAGAAGATCTGGAGGAGATCTGGAGCTGAAGGATGTTATCTGGAGAAGATCTGGAGGAGATCTGGAGCTGAGGGAGAAGATCAGGAGCTGAAAGATGTGATCTGGAGCTGCAGGATGTGATCTGGAGCTGAAGGAGGAGATCTGGAGCTGAGGGAGAAGATCTGGAGGAGATCTGGAGCTGAGGGAGAAGATTAGGAGCTGAAAGATGTGATCTGGAGCTGCAGGATGTTATCTGGAGCTGAAGGAGGAGATCTGGAACTGAAGGAGGAGTTCTGCTGGTCTCTAGTCTGCAGGTCGAACGCTCGCGCGCCACCTTATGAAGGCAGCATACATGACGTCACCTCCGTACAGGTAACCCTAAACACGCGCGCGCTGCTCTGCTGGAGGAACTTTCACTTTAGAGTCCAACACGAGAGGAGTGACGTGGCTGAGAAGTCCCAAAGACAAAACAAAAATTAGACATTATTTTATTAACATCACAAAACAGTAACAACAACAACAGTATCATTACTACTGATAATAATAATATTATTAACATCATAAAACAATAACAACAACAGTATCACTACTGCCGATAATATTATTAATATTATAAAACAATAAGAACAACAACAACAGCATCACTACTACTGATCATAAAATTATTAACATTATAAAACAATAACAACAGTAGTCTCACTACTACTGATAATATTATTAACGTCATAAAACAGTAACAACAACAGTACCACTAATGCTGATAATAATGTTATATTATTCTACTTTTAACATCATAAAACAATAACAACAACAACAGTTTCACTACTACTGATAATGTTATACTGTTATCAACATAACAACACCACTAGCACTTTTACTGTTAATATTATATTATTCAGGGTGCGAACGGGGGGGGGGGGGCATAGCTCCCCTAGTGGTGACATGAGCTCCCCTGGAAACATGATTTTTTGAGAGAGCTCTAACATGAGGCCCTCATCAGCTGCAGTTCTGCTGTTATTGGTCTGTTGTTGCTTTCTGGAGGCGCGTGTGCAGTGACATCATTTGGAGTGTGTTGGATGCTGGAGCAAGAGTTTCTCCAGCACACCGGAGGAGCGCGCGCCCACGAGGGACGTGACGTAATCAGCGCCGCGTGTATAAACGGTTTGGAAACCGGATCTTCAGGAGGGAAGAGGAGCTCAGACTGAACATGGGTCTGATCATCTCAGACCTATTCTCTCGCCTCTCACAGAAAAAACACAACAGACTTTTAATAGGTGAGTTCATCTATCTAACTGTCTATCTATCTATCTATCGATCTATATACATATATATATACACACATATAGCTATCTCTCTTTATATATATAATCATAGAAAAAAGTCAGTGTTCAAGTAATTTATATCAAGGATAATTATATTTTTTCCATGTCATAACATTTCTTCCTGAAATCACTTCAGTTGCGAATAAAACATGTCTAGTTCATTATATTTTAGTCTATGTTATAAAAGTTATCGAATAGCAATCGATATGACAAGTGAATCCAAACTTTATATACAGTAATACGTGTATATAAAGTTATAAGCATTGTGTATTGTGCATTAGAATGTGGAGAAGTGTGTTCTCTCACAAGATGTGTATTTATTTACACTTTAAAATCCTACAGAATGTGTCATGTGATCAAGAGTGTTGATCAGCCGTGTTTAATTATGTTATAATACAAAGACTAACACTGCATAAGTAATATCTTACCTAAAATCCTTTTAGAGAAGTTTTATTGTAACTCTTTTCTCCTCACAGTGGGTCTGGATGCAGCGGGAAAGACCACCATCCTCTACAAACTCAAACTGGGGGAGGTCGTCACAACAATCCCAACTCTTGGTAAGAATTGTTCTGTATCTTAATAATGATAAACCACCTGTGTTACCGGCCACTCTGACTTTCACTCACTCTGTCTCTCTCTCTCTCCTCTCCTCCTCTCTTTCTTTCTTTCTCCTACCCCTCCCACTCTCTTTGTCTCTCTCTCTTCCCTCCCTCTCTCTTTCTCTCCTCTCTCTTTCTCACTTCCTCCCTCTTTTCTTCTCATTTTGTCTTTCTCTTTCTCTCTGTCTTTTCTCTCTCCTCTTTCTCTTCTCTCATCCCCCTCTATCTCTCTCTTCTCTCTCTGTCTCCCTCTCTCCCTCCTTCGCCTCCTCTCCTCTCACGCTCTCTCTTTTTCTCTTTCTCAGTCACTCTCTCTCTTCGTTTCTTTCTCTTCCTTATCCCACTCTCTCTTTCTCTCTGAATGCCCTGTTAAAAGATAATCTCTACAATTATTCTTTATTTGTTATCATACATAATACAAAATTTATAATAAAAGGATCATCAATCACTCTAAATATCTTGTTCCTTCACCCTCACCTGAACTCATACCAGCACTCAAATACTCAGTAACCCTGTTTACTGTCTTAGCTCTCTTCTGTTTTCCTTTATGCATAGCTCCAATAAGACAGACCTTTAAAATGTTTCATTATTCACAGGCTTCAACGTTGAGACAGTTGAGTACAACAACATCTCCTTCACCGTGTGGGACGTTGGTGGACAGGGTGTGATCAGACGACTCTGGAAACACTACTACCACAACACCAAGGTGATATTCACTTTAGAATGAATATTAACCTTATAATGGCTGGTGAATTTGGACTTGTATTAAAACTGAATCTCTGTGTTGCTGTAGGGCCTCATTTTTGTGGTGGACAGCAGCGATCATGAGCGAATGGAAGAGGCCTCTTTGGAGCTGCAGGCCTTAGTGGGTTGCAAAAGATCATATTGTGACTGTACTGTTGTACATATTGACATTTACATTATAGACATACATATACATTGGGGGTGTATTTTTGATGAAACCTTCAGATCCATCAAATTGCACTTACAGCGTATATTGCTACACTACACTACCGGTCAAAAGTTTTTAATTGAATGAAATTCAAACAGTTCAAATGGAATGAATATCATGAAATGGTACAAAGGCCAGTGCTGAACTGCGAGAGGTTTAAAAATGGTAAGGTTACCCAGAAGTGGGAAATAATTCTGTAGCTCCACGCAGCACCTCTGGTATGTGCCTAGTTGGTCGGGTTCGTCCTACAGCGAGATAGTGACCCAAAACGGAAGTCCAAGCTCTGCCAGAACTACCTTAGAAAAAAAGAACAAGATGGGAAGCTGAAAAACATGGCGTGGCCAGAAGTCTCCAGACTTAAACCCCTTAAAATCTAGCTGCTTTAGGATGAACTGGACAGAAGAGTGAAAGCAAAGCAGCCTATAAGTGCCACACACTTATGGGAACTT
>JBBPCX010022657.1:2500-16735 GCA_037974365.1 Hydrocynus forskahlii | reverse complement strand
GACTGTGTCCCAGTGCACAAAGCGAGCTCCATAAAGACGTGGCTGGATGAGTTCAGTGTGGAAGAACTTGACTGGCCCACTCAGAGCCCTGACCTCAACCCCATCCAACACCTTTGAGATGAACTGGAAAGGAGATTGCGAGCCAGGGCTCGTGGAAAATCTTGTGGAAAGACTACCGAGAAGAGTGGAAGCTATGGCTGCAAAGGGGGACCAACTCCATATTAAAGTTTATGTATTTGAATGCAATGCCATTAAAGTCCCTGTTAGTATAATGGTCATGTGTCCCGATACTTTTGGCCGTATAGAGTAGAACAGAATTTTTTAAACACACGACAGGCTGTGTGTTACAGTGACTAAGGACCTCTGAACAGCATAAAATCTTGAATTTTTATTTTCAATATGTAATGCATTATTAATCCATTAACAGGGGGTCCTTGAGTTACAACAGTCTCAACATACGACGTTTCAAGTTTATGATGCTCACCCCCACTCCTACTCCCACTTGTCCTTACAGACTACGTGGGTGAACTAGTTTAGTTGTGCGTTGGAAGAATACGCAGTAACGTGGCATATGAGTGAGGGAGTTTTCTTTTTCCTTTTTCTGTGGCTTAGTTGTGTTTTTATGATTTTGCAGCTGTGTTAGGATCGGTAAGTGACTGAGGTTAGGGTGTGTTTCAACTAACACCAGAATTCGGGTTACTTCACGGTTGAAGGAACACATCTGTGGCTCAAGGACCCCCTGTATACTGAATTTAGTCCATTTGTATAATAATGAACATATCACAATTGAGTAATGTCCGCGCACAAACTATCCCCGTACTAGTGCTCACCCTATTTATCTACTCCCTACAAAGTGCATTCCTCCTTTCCCATTCTACCAGTTAAAGGTTTTTGCACACACTTATATTTTCGACATTTTCTCATTACTGGTGTTACTCATTTAATATTTATTAAAGTACACTCAGTATTCTTTGCTACCAAATACATGCCCATTATGTTCACCGTTTGATTACCTTTATTAGCCAGAAAATGTCATATTTTCATTCATCACTGTTGACCTATAACAGCCACCTTAAATAATTATAATTATAATGTGGATCAGCAAACAATTGTTAGACATTTAACAAGCTATTAAGTGACAGTCAATTGTATGAAACAGTAACTAGTGCATTTAAAGAGCAGTCTAGAATTTGACCAACCATCAGTTAATAGGATGTCTGACATGCGCTATTACATATCTTACAAAGGAAAGTGGGTTTATTTGACATTATAATTTATAGCTGTTCCCTTCTGGTGTTTAATAAGAATTCAAACCTGCATTTTATGACATACATGGATAAGTGGTAAAACCCGGTGGTGTTCAAAAACGTTTGATGGTAGTGTACATAGTGTGCTGTGTAGATATTAAAATAATAACTCCAGGATCTAAACAGAGCGTAATATCTAACAAAGTACCATTTTGGATTCCCCCACATGTGCATAATTACATCCTGGTCAAGTGCATGATTTGCTTGTAAAAGCCAGAATTTTGTAACTTACTTGTACATCACACTATATAGGGTGTACGGAACCGTTTGAGATCAGCCTGGGTTTACAGCCGTTTAAAACAGATCTGACCAAAATAGCTTGTAGGACATTCTTTATTTTTACAGTAAAAACTATAGGAAGTACTTTCATTTGAAGCCTGTAATCATTAATGGTGATTATTAATGGAGCGGTAATTTATGCCTCCTGTTACAAGCCGTGGTTATCTCTTGCCTCAATCACTGCAATGCCCTCCTAGTGGGTCTTCCAGCTTGCATGGTAAGACCCTTACAGCTGGTACAGAACACGGCAGCTCGGCTGGTTTTTAACCAACCCAAAAGGTTGCATGCCACCCAACTGCTGATCGACCTACACTGGCGACCCATGGCTGGCCAAATTAAGTTCAAGTCGCTAACTCTTGCCTACAGAGAGACATGTGGGTCTGCACCCAGCTACCTTAATGTTATCATTCAGCCTAATGTTCCTACTTGCTCCCTCCACTCCTCCAAGGAACCGCGTCTGGCTCTGCCACCCCTACTCACAAGGCAAACCCAGTCCAGACTCCTCTCTTTTGCGGTTCCCCACTGGTGGAATGAACTGCAACCCGAGCAGCAGAATCCCTCTCTAGCTTCAAAAACCTCCTGAAGATTCGTCTGTTCAGAGAGCATCTCTGCTCCTAATGCACTTCTTGCACTTCTCTTACATATAGAGTTTAGCACTTAGAACTTTCCTCTGGTTCTCACACTGTCCGGAAACTTGAATGTGTCCTCTTATTGTAAGTTGCTTTGGATATTAATGTCTATTTATCAGGTCACCCTGTGGTCCATGTGAGTTGCATAACAGTAAAAATTTACTCCAAAAACATTGTAATATTCTCCCCATCTTTTCCCTGTTTCTTGTTTTTTTGTAATGCTCCTCTGTCTTTCTGCCCTGTTTTTCTTGTCTATGTCATTGTTTATGCCCTCTGTGTTTCCAGTGCCGACCACGTGTCTCTCTTTCATGTGAGTTTTGTTTTTGTTTTGGTCTTAGCCCACCTTTGCCCTGTTCCCTTGTTATTCTGTTTACCTTTGTCTTGTTTCCGTCTCCTCCTCTGCCCAGATGTTCTCGGATTCTTCTGAAACCCAGAAAATGGTTGTATGTTCTTCTGTTTAGCTCAGACGGTTTTAGGGCATGCTGAGCCACAATTAGCACTGATTAGACACTCACATGACAAAAGATGCAGTGATAAAAACACACTGTAGGAGGTCTCGCCTCTCAAGTATCAAAACCCCAGCAGTTCCTTATTAAACTGCATATACTGGAGTAACTTCATGTGGTAGAGACACACACTTGGACACTTGCACAGATAGACCACAGATCAAGCCCATCTCCTCTTGTCTTTATACTGTACAAGTGCCGTCTTGTGCAGTGTGTCCAATATTTGTGTTTTATATGGTCATGCTTAAAAAAATAGAGCAAGTGGGTAGGCTTGGGTTCTATGATCTTGTTCTCCAACTCCAGCAGGTCCATATGGGTCAGAGCTCAGCAATCTGTGGCTCTTTAGCCCTTCTCTGTTGGCTTTGTTCAAAAAACATATGGAAAGGAATAACTTTTTTTTTTTCATCATTGTTGTAGGCCTAAACTCATCCTCATCCAATTGTAAAAGCATGTTGCATATTCACTGTAAAAAGGGTTTCAGCACTTCATAACACTTCAAGGGTTTTTAACACTACATCACAGCCTAGCCTGCGGCCTGGCCTAAACTCCACTACCGCCTGTCTTCATTTATTCAACCTCAACCTCTACGAACAAGCAAATGAATAAATCATTACATTTGTGTTGCTACAGTTCCATTATAGAGTAAGTGTTTAAGTCTGTAAAGATGCCCTCACCCTACCGATTAGGGGTTTTAAGGAACGGACCCGTGTGCAGAAACTGAGAGAGCATCGCGAATGTGCCATGAGTCGTGGAGGAAAAAATATCTGCAATGAATGAAGGTCAAACCTGCGGCGGGGAGCGAGATGGAAAAAGCTTTGCCATGAGCGTGATACCACTGAGCCACTGAGGTGGGATATGGGTGGTGACTCAGCCAAATGCTTCTTATGAGGGAACGGCCTGAAAAGAGGTGGGAGGAAGAAAGGAAAGGTTTTTAAAAAGCCAGTCGGAAACAGACTGGTTGGGTCCGAAAAGAATGGACAAGTAGTTCCTTCAGAGAAATGGAAAAAGGGAGAATAGATGTATGTGCCTAAGTGAGAATGTGCTGAGTGTTGAAGAGGGTGCCCAAAGGGGTCCTAAGGATGGGTGATGGAACACTAGTTATTAAGAAGAGAGGGAGGTCTGGGTGACACGGACAAAAGGGGAAATGGTCCGGATGAGATCGGCACGGAGAAACAGAAGGGTGTGCCAGAGCACCCGACGCTCCGAACATAAGGGCTAAAGGCGCTAAAGATGGCTCATGTTTACCAGTACCAGCAAAGTCTAACCCAAAGACTTGTCCTGCTTATGAAGGGTAGTCTGCAGGTGCCACTGATTATAATGATTATAAATTGTGGGTGCCTCCTCCAGGCAAATGGAGTGGAGGCACCAGCCCTAGGGCTCCCTCTGGTGGCAAGTCCAGGGAACAAAGTGCATTCAATTATATTTTACTTGGCCAATAAAAACTAATTCTGTGGTTCTCCATAACTGCATCTCTGCTACACATGCTGGGCTTAACAATCTGTGTATGTTGTGTTTTTGCAATTAAAAACATGTAAATGTATAATTTACAATTCAAAACATACACTCACACCCACACAGTCCTACTGATGCAACACTGTCGGTACAGGTGACACAGTTTGGAAATCACTGCCCTAAGTTATATATTTATGGCTTGTTTACTTCTTGCTGGTGTGCACATGTGTGTGTGTGTGTGTGTGTGTGTGTGTGTATGTAGAAGTATTTGCATATCTTTAAACTGTGATTGCCTTTCATGTTCTCCTTCACATCACAGAGAGAGGAATTGATCCAAAATAACTTCTCATATAAGCATGCAGACATAGATATGAGGGACATAGAGGAAGGAGGTATAAGAGATTAATAAAGAGAAAAATAAACCAGGGACGTCCTCAGAGACAATAAACAATAATCTGTTCAAAGGCCGTTATGTTGTCGTACACTGATGGATGGCATTCAACTGACACTCGCTCACCTGTTCAAACCTGACTCTATACCGAACAACATCTATCCCAACCTGACTGTATCCTGACAGAATTCAGCGCAGATTTTCTGTTGTATGTTCATCAGAGTTTATCAAGACGCGGTCAGGTTTGGTTGGAATTTTGTCAGTATTCCGTCGGGTTGGGGTAGATGTTTGCAACTTTAGCTTGGATGTCTTAGTTCAGTTGATTATGATTTCCTCAGGGTTCAGCTGTACCAAAGATTTAATGTCAGGTTGAGCTGCAGTCATGTTTATATACTGTAGGTTTGAGGTGAGACTGAATTTTGGGTTGAGTTAGAATTTAAGGTCTGGTTTGAAGAGAAGTTTGAGGGTTCTTGTTTAGTAGCTACACTTGTGGTCAAAATCAGGTACAGTATTGTGAAAAATCTTAGGTACCTGCAAAAACTAATATTTAAAAACTGTGTTTTTTCACATTAATATCACTAAATACACTAAATAAAACAAACAATGTGTAATATATGAATGTGTTGCTTGTGAAAGTCCAGTATTATTTTACTTGTGATTTCCATCAGAAACCTGGTTTGACTCGATCAGTCCTTCATTAAATTAAATCATTAGCAGCTTATGGAATTTCACAAATCCAAACAACGACCGGAGGAACCGAGGAGGAATCTGGAACCGAACCTGTGTTCTTCTCACCAGCTCAATATCAACTACTTTTTACAGACAAAACAAATCTCGATACTTTTTACTGTTTGCTTGTATTTATTCCAATGTTAATTCTGCTAGCAGAAAGACACTTAATCACACACCGGGAAACATGGCTTTAAACAGTTTGCAGAAGACTTTTACACTGTAGTCTCCTTCAGTTAAAAGCAAACATACCAGTAACATAATCTATCATCTCTGATCAAGTAATTTAAAATGCTTTAGTACCACTCAGCAAAAAAGATTCTATATAATATTCAAAAAAGGTCCAAGGAACCCTTTTTGGTTTTATAAAGAACCATTTATAGCAGGTTTTACTTCATAGAGAAGCACCACTGACACATACAAAGAAAGCATTTATGGTTCTTTGAGTTGCTGTTGTTCCATACATGACCATTTCCTTTACTATAGTGTCATTTTTGTGTCCTACATAGACATAGAGCACACAGTGGTGGCCGGATCTAATTTACTTTCATCCAATTTACGGCAGAAAAATAGTGTGAAAGAAACAATGGGACACACTACGCCACAGAACCGCTCTCTGCTCATAACTGACTCACAGGCATGTGTTAGGGAGTGCAGAGGTTTAGGCTGTGGATAAATCTCTGACTGCCTCTTCCTGTTTTCGTCTAAGAGACATGAACTCATTGTGTGTGTGTGTGTGTGTGTGTGTCTGTGTGTGTTAGAGAGATGTGTGTGTGTGTGGGGGGGGGAGTTGTGTATGGACTGACAGCAACGATACGACACATCTCAACAATAAGAGCATTTTCTGGTATCGCGCTCACAGCTATGACAACTGTGAACAACCATGGATCTCCAGCAGCAGATGCATTTCACACTTTTTAGGACGCCAACAGCTTTCGTTTTTTTGGTACTAAATTAAGATTCGGGCGACTTTGCGTCCTACTTGGACATCCTACTTAGATAAAGACAAAAGCACAAGATCCACAAAAGCAACAGCCACTGTGAAGGTTCTAGATGGAGATTCAGTTCTGGGGGTGCTTGCTTCCCTCGTATGCAAGCACAAATATAACATGCTAACCTTCTTAATATTACAAATATTACACTCTCTTGGACCTATAGTGACCTATTTGGCAGTAAAAAAATGTGCTTTGAAAAATGATCTATTAATACACCGCTGCATCATCCTCATCATCCAAAAGCGTTCCAACCTTGTACATGGTCACGTTCTGATGGTCTCCTACAGCAAAGGCTCAATCTGTTCACAATTTGTTAGAAGTCCATTATCACTGAGAACATTATCATATTTACTGGTACCACTTTACAGTCAGACCACCCTTACAAAGGGTTTATAAATGATTATAAGTTATAGCAGTTGTCATACATTGATGCAAGCTCACTATTTGATGCAGGCAAAATCGGTGTTTTTTAATATTAGTAGCATGTTAACAGATACCTGATGAAGTGAACAGGTTTACATTCTGCCTGAGAAAGAGACAAGATTAGTTCAGCAACTAACAAGATCAGAGATCTTTCAAATAGTGAGCCCGCATCAATGTGTGACAACTGTGATAACTTGTTTATAACTGTTTATTAATGATTTATAAACTGTCTACAACCTAATAAACAAGTGGATTATACAGCAATTATAAACCATTCATAAGGATACTGTTATTGTAAAGTGGTTCCTTGTTAACTAAGATCTTCGAGGAACATCTAATCCTAGCAAGGCAGCAGAGATCTTTGAGATTAGGGAGAGTGAAGTTTTTTTCTTTTTTTAACAAGTGGGCTGAACTCAATCAAAAAGTTGTGGGGCATCATCCCAGTAGTTTGAAAAGAAATGAGTCAAATGCCACACTTGCCTCCCGTGGTTCTTGCGGTCATGAGTGTAATACAATTTTACACACTGCAGTTCTGTCTTCGTTCCACACTGCAGAACTCTTTTGGAAATCAGACAACAAAATGCAGATCAGATGAAGAAGAAGAAGTGAAACTTCAGAGATGACTTTTGAAGCCAGATTTTGTCACCACAGGCAGACACGGCAATATTAAATAATGTAATTTTGCCTTAAAGCTGCTCTTTGTCTCGGCTCTTCATCATTTGTCTCCTCATTGTTTACGCTGTCTGCACTTATGTCTAATTTGTGACATTGCTTTCTCAAATAATTCATATAAGCATGCTAATGTGATGTCAGGTATTTCTGGGAAGCCTGGGTTTGCACCCCCCAACGGGGGTTTGGGACTGTGTTGTGTGCTATGGGGAGCACTTTAAAAGTCTCACCAAAAGGTGACCGATGTATGCCTACTATTTTTGTAATACACTTTTTTAGGTTTAACCCTGTAGTTTTCTACAAGAAACATTACTTGGCAGGGGACGTTTCACTCCATATTTGTGTCAATATAAAGATATATAGTTTGAAACCCTTGCTTTTAATAAAAGTGTGCACAGCAGTGACTTCCAGCACTGTTTAATGTCACTGTGCACTACTGTGTGCCCCTCAGCATTCTACCATTACAGCATTACATTTAATCCAGAGTGAGCCCATAAAAAACATAGCAGTTTAAAGTTCTGTTCCATTAAACTCATTCAAAACAAGTGAATAACTGGACCTCAGCTTTATAAGCGTTTAACTGAGGCGCACTATGTGAATTGTACTGAGGTAATGCACAGTGAGGTAAAGTGCGGTGGCCTTTTAGAGGGTGACAAGAAGACACAGCAAAAAGGTCTGGAGCCCAGCTTTTCTAAGCTAATTAATTAAAATGTACTGAAATACTGGGGTATCAAAAAAGAGTTGTCATCTATTACTGATGGTTTGGTCCCACAGTTAGGTAAAATTCCAGCCATATGTTGTACAGTGTAGGGTATTGTGAACAATACCCATAGCATTTTCCCATAGCACTGTCTAAAACTACTCTTTGCTAACAATATATTTTTTCCAGCCATGTTGACAAAATTACTTTCTCTCTGAATTACTGACTCTGCAGTTTGAGATGTGTTTAAGCTTTAGATTTTTCAGTTTTAAACCAGAGCAACACAGCTTTGGTGCACTAGTTTCAAGCTTTAGGTAAAAGCACTCTGACTGTAGCAACGCAGCCTCATACGCAGCAGGATGCGAAGCACTGTGTGTTCTGACACATTTCCATCATAGCCAGCATGAAATCTTTCAGCAATCTGTGTTACAGTAACTCTTCGGTGGGACTGGACCAGAGCACTCTCAAGATCTGCTGTTGTCTAGTCAATACTATAAATAATCCATTAATCTCCTAAAACAATCAAACATACAGTGGTGTACAGAAGTGGGCTGGTTAGAAGAACACAGGTTTGGTTCCAGATTTCACCTCGGTGCCTCCAGTCTTTGTTTGGATTTGTGAAATTCCATCAGCCGCTCCTGATTTATTCAAATGAAATTTCTATGAAGTTGAACCAGTTATTTGAGGTGAGTAATGAGAACGCCAATGTAATACTGGGGCTTCCACTGGTAGATGTCTGGGAATGATTAAGCAAATACATAGAGATACATAACATCACCATTTGCCGTATTAATGTTATTTGTATACAAACAATACAGCTTGAGTTGGCTCTTCTGGAGGAAAAGTCAGAGAGGCGAGATTGCGTTGATTTGGAGCTGTGCTGAGGAGAGACTCTGAGTATGTAGGAGGTTTATGGATGTGGGGAAGGAGGACATGCAGGGAGTTGGAATGAGAAAGGAGCAGCTGAAAATAGAAGAAGAAGAATATTATTTGTATACATTCTAATATTAGCTTTTAAAAGTATATTCTGCTCGGCTAAATGGGGTTTAAATATCATTTTCTCAGGTATCTAGGACTTTTGAATAGTGCTGTACATGAGAAATGAAGGGTAAAGAAATATCCAAATGTTTAGTATTCAGTCCAATCTCCAAAAGAAATGAATCAAATTAAAAAGAAAAACCTTCAGGAGAATCACTGTCTCATCTTCTTTGTTCTCCCATGACCCAAGTTATCTGGCACATGACAAATAGAAAAGCATGTGATCAGTGACCACAGAGTGGGAGCGAGTGATTCAGCCTGTCACAATAGGCCAGTGTGTCTCTCCAGCTCTAACAGAGTCCTAATAACCCACGAGAGGATGAAATGACCAACAGATCCTTCTTAATGAGCAGAGGACAATCAGCATCCTGTAGCAATAATAAACACACACACACACACACACACACACACACGCACACATACACACAGCTAAAGCTACAAACTCCTTCTCTTCTAACAAAAGAACAATCCCTTTCTTCCAACAAAAACATCCTGTCCAGTGATCACCAACCTGCTACCCCCTTCCTATAAAGTTTAGCTTGGACCCCCAA
Organism: Hydrocynus forskahlii; assembly: GCA_037974365.1. Taxonomy (NCBI): domain Eukaryota; kingdom Metazoa; phylum Chordata; class Actinopteri; order Characiformes; family Alestidae; genus Hydrocynus; species Hydrocynus forskahlii. The sequence goes on along the minus strand of JBBPCX010022657.1, from coordinate 7,066 downwards.
TGGCTGCACCTGCTACAACTAATCAGTGTTTTTTCAGACGCCCTTTTACCAGCTGGGGCTGAACCCAGCAGGAAGGATCTCCAGGAGCAGCGCCTGTGACCATAGATCTGTCATTGTTGGTGTAAGACTGGAGTGTTATTTATTTCAACAGAAGGCTTCATAAAAAGACCATGAGTTTAGATCATCGGGGCTTAAAGTTCAGCTGTGGACAGACATTTGTCTATTCATAAATGATTCATAAAGTAAAAAAAAAAAAGGAATGTGTCCATCCGTCATGTTATGCTCCCACCTGTTGCTGCTGGTTCCAGTTTGGCCAAGAGGTAAGATCATCTGATAGATAAAATATTTCAGGCCTTAGTGGAGGTCACACTGGACATGTTTTTGCAGACTGAGGTGGCATTTTCTATTGATTTCAACGGAAGATATGGGTTTCTTTGTGCACTGTTCTGGCGCTTACACACTGAGAAATGTTCAAATAGAAACAGTATTTACATCATAAGTGCTTTTTTCAGTGCTGTCCAGTCATTAAAATAATGATTGTCTACATGTACCCCAATTCGTACTGAAATATAAGGACACAATGAGATACAGGATTTAAACTGGGGTTGCTGAGGAACGGACTGAATAAATTAATAGCAATATTACTGTTGTGCACATCAATGGTTCGCACACCAGTCAAATGAAATGTCTTATAGTTCAGCGCTTCAACACTTCCACCATACGGCATCACTTAAGCAGAGAAGGGTGCCAACTGGCCTGCTCTGCCCACAGATGCATTCTTTTGTAGCAACTCTTGTAAGTTTTGAGAAGCTTTACAGAAGATTGGCAAGAATTTCAATCAGCCCTAATGAATTTGGGAGGGAAAATAGATTCAGTATGTAACACACAGCTTCCAGATGAACACATTGTGCTAACCAGCTGGACTATGCTCAGAAGGTTGGAAACAGGTTATCAGGATGTCCCAGGTGGTTGCTTTTGCATCCCATTGGTTGCTGAGGTGTTGTAAGGTGTTTGTCATGGTGTAGCAAGTGATTGTTGGGTTGTTACTACATGATTGCTATGGGATCTTTTGAGGTTGCCAGGCTGTTGCTAGTTGCTACAGCCTTGCTTTAGCATCCTAGGTGGTTACAACTGTTGCTGGATAATTGCTATGGAATGCCATGCATGTTGTTATGGTTTTGCAGGTGGTCACTTGTGCTTCTAGGTAATTTCTGTAGTATGAAAGATTGTTATGAGTGTGTTCCTGAGTTGTTGTCTTGATATTTTATACCTTTTTACCAACATCCTGTGGAGATTCTCTAACCTCACAACATCTGCTACGAAAGAATACATTTATTGGCAGAGAATGGCTAAGTCATTTACATTGTTTTGTTAACCTTAGATTGTCTAACTATCTTGTGAAAAGTTTAGTAAGTATGTAAAGTTTATTTACACAGTGCCTTTCTCAGACAACAGTCACAAAGTGTTGTACATAAAAAGGAGAAAAAGCATAATAAAAACAGAATAGAAAAAAAAAACAAGACACAGAAGACTTTGAGATTGCACGCAAAAGAATAATGACATACAGTACCAAAAAATCTACATAATATCCATTTGGTTTGAAGAGCTGGGAAGTTTCATTCTTTCCGTACCGTTCATTTGATGCACAGTGCACAGTGCAGCACACTGGGTACTGATTTTAAAACACTGCTCACTTTTGAATACCATGGCCCCCAAAGACCCTAGTGGGATGCCCTTCTTTTTGAGGTATGCAGGTCTGGGGGTATGGAAGAAACATGAGAATTTTAAAGAGGAGGGTCTATCAGGGAGAAATCTGACTGACAGCAAAATGAGAGGTTTCCAGGGGAGAAATTGGGTGTTGGGAAAAGGACAGGATGGTTAACATTCCATAGTCAAAGTCAAAGCCGGATAATGCCAGAGGACATGCACCAGCGTAAAACCAAAAGGAAGAGGCAGGCAGGATGCTGCTACTTTAGGGAAGAACAACAGAGAAGTCAGAGAAATGACCCGGTCAGGAATGACCCTATTTATCTGTCTGTGGTAGAAGATGGTGACTATATCAGCACTTACTCACCGCTCTCTGCAGAACTTTTTGCAGGAATCGTGACTCATTTATATTAAGAATACTTAGAGGAAGCTGTCTTGTCTTGGCTACATATACTAGTATAGGCTGAATACTGTTCTAAACATATTCAGTGTTGTAGACAGTTAAAATGTGCAAAGAGGTAACATAGGGCACATGGGGAAAATGCTTATTTGCATCAAATGTAAAATGCTTGTATGTTTCGTATTACACTGATTTATCAATCTACTCAGGCTTTAGCAGAAACTTCAGTCTTTGTAAAAAAGTTGAATACTAATTTTAAAACATTTCATAGACAAGTAGTGATTTCATTAGAAACAATTACTATCATGCTTTAACCTATATAACATGCAGCAGCATTCATTCATTCATCTATTCCTAATTGTTTTCTTTTTATTTTACAATTACAGTCATACATCTAGTACACTGACCCCCATCTCATTTGTACTGCCATACATACGCTGAACTTTTATTTTACATACTGGATATACCCAGTGTAATCTCTATTTTGTGATATACTTTTGTGGATCACATTTATTTGTTTAGAATTTGTGTTCTTTACAAACTCGTCACCAAATTCTTTGCATATATGCCTCATACATGCATGTGTACTAATAAAGTGATTCTGATCTAAATCTCCTTTACAGTTTAATGTTATAATTCATTTACCGTGCTTTAAGAAACAAGCCAAAGCATTGTGACATCTCACATTTTCACCACAATGAAATGCAATTAGATTATTTTAGTATGATTCAGTGTTATTATTATTTTTAAATACACGGAATATATAGCTGTCACAGCAGGAACTATACACACAGTAGACACAATCGAGGAATATAGAATATTTTTACATTTGGAAATGGTTTAACTTTAAATAGAATTTTTTGCATAGTTTATCACATATAATAATAAAGTATAATGTTACAAGACCGATACATTTGCATTGCCTACTTAGACCAAAGTTTTGACAGGTTTTTACATCCTTATATGTTGTGTGCATGCTGGGCACAGCCCCAAAAAGGTTCCACTGTAGCGTGCACTTTCAGTCTCTCTCATATCACAGTGATCTGCGGAAGATTAAGGATTAGTAGATGGACAACTGTTGGTCATATTTGAGTGTGGGAGTTTAAGCAGGCATGTTTTTGTACACATACACACACACACACACACACGCACGCACACATACACACACACACCCCACCACCATGATTACTATCATCCCAACAGTGTCAAGATCAAGGTTCAGTTCACTCGGCTGTGCAACTCCTGCCTAAATCATCCCAAATCCTTTCATTCACAGCGTCCTGCAATTCCCTAATTCCAGACTCTGGAGAGTGACCCCCTCTGCTCTCTCCCAATAATCCCGCTCCTCTCCAGGCCCATTTCCTTCCCGCCAGCTGCCGGCTCACACACTATCCCACCCTGTGCTATTAATAGAGCAACAATGAACTCGGAATACTGGGCATGGCATCCCTCTGAAAAAGCCTTGCCACAGAATGGTGAGGATCGCGGAGCAAAACAGTGTTGAAAGGGTGGGAAACCAAAGGGATGGAGGGATGACGCAGCCCTGGGACTCACTTTTAGGTCGCCACAGTAAACAGGACAAACGCTATTGGAATTCACACAAACATCCCAGAGCTCAAGTTGAAGGGGTTCACTGCAATATATGTATATATATATATATATGTGTGTGTGTGTGTGTGTGTGTGTGTGTGTGTGTGTGTGCAACTAAGAAACTAAATATTCATTCATTGTTTCCAAAGTTTCACACACTGTTCACAAAAAAATTATACAATGGAAAAAGATATGTTATGAGAAAATGTCTTGTTATGACTTTGAAAATATATGGACTGCAGATGGCCTTATCAGGAGATCTGTGAGCACACATGCAATAGCATGCACGCATTTGTATATGTGAGTGCAGGGATAGCGGACCGCATTACACTTCAAAGATGAGACCTTCATAACCACATTCTTCAGCTCCTAAATCAGTGTCTGCTGCTTCGATATCTGAGCTCAACATCACAGCTCAGAAATAGAGGGACACTGATACCTCCAGATTTCCCATTAGATACTGAGGAGTTCCGGCCACACACACACACACAGACACACACACACACTGTCTCACACCAGACTGGGACTGGCAATTGCAAGATTTTGAACCATAGTTAGTTTCTGTAACATTTTTCAGTTGGGAAAAATCATTCCAAATTGTTTAATTTATGTAGTTATTTCATTCATTTTCTCTTCAGTTTAGTAATCTCCAATCCCAGCCACTAGTCAGTACCCAATCTCAAGATACCAACACGGCTGATGCATCTTTTTAAACTGCTGCTAACACGTCACTGGATACAGCACACCTGGAGGAGAACACTGACCATCAGTTCTGCTACACCAGCTTTTTAATGTTAACCGTCACTTTCACATTTCTCACTTGATGTTTTTATGTAAACAGTTTCTCATTTCTCAACTGAGATATCAGT
>JBBPCX010022627.1:6650-16738 GCA_037974365.1 Hydrocynus forskahlii | reverse complement strand
CTGTAGAAGGGAAAATAAAAGGCTCCCTTTCTGAAGAAAGGAAGCACAGACCTCACTCCCCGTGAAATCTCATTTTTGGATCTGGGAGAAATGTGGGAGTAATGAGTCCGAAATAAACAGAACAGATGGGCTGAGCAGGGTAGTGGCTGTAATCTCAGACTGAAGAAACTTTCAGATTCAGTTTGATGCTCTGGAACTGTTTGTATTCATGTAGAAACCAAACAAGGCAGACTGCATTCACATAACCAGCCTGAAGAGGCACAAACCCCCTCAGTGTGACACAAATCAAATCTGATTTATATGTACTGCTGGACTGGATACATATCTGATCTGTGTCCTTATAACCTTTATGTGAAAGCTCAAACTGGAAGTTTCCTTTACAACCCCAAACATTAGTATTCAGAGGAATTATCAGGGCACAAGAGGCAGAGAGGCTACAAAATAACAAACATGTAAAAAATAAAAAAGGTAACTGATGGACTCAATAAGGGGGGTGAAAACAAGAATGCTTTACGGTCTGAAGAGAGAGATGAAGGTTAGAAAGAAATGTAAAAGGAAGCAGGACCGTGGAATGAGTGGCGAGAAGAAAACTAGAAAACGAACAGTCTGGAGGCGAAGAGAATGACGCTAACAACAAATGACAATGAGGAGGAGCTGTGAGAGAACTAGAATGACAGAATGAGAGGGGAAGCACTAGCACTGCATAGACTCATGACTGAGCAGGGAGTGAGAGGAGAAAGGTTATGAATCTTTAGAGTGAAGACACAAGAGCAGGGATTTAGGTGGAAGGAATGAGAAGGAAACTGAAGTACACACAGGTGGAAAACTAACATGGAGATGAGAAGTAAGGAGCATGTGGCAGAATGGGGCTAGGGCAGCGAAAGCGTTTGCAAACAAAGAATGAAAGAACTTTAAAGAAAACTGTAAAGAAAAGCTTTTTCTTTGTAAGAGTAGCCGAGGCTTCTAGAGAGCATGAATTAGGTTTTACTTTATTACTGACAGAAGTTGCCATTCAAAGTGTGGGTCTATAAGCATATATATAGGCTACTTTCTCTTTATGACACTTTGAGACTGCATGACAGAGAGAGAAACAGCAATTGAGACTTGGATAAATATTTCTACAATTTATAGAATTAGAGTTTAGAGTTTTTTTCCTGGCTCATCCTGTGCTGGATTTAATCTCTTCGATCTCACCCTGTCTTACACGGCCTCAGGACGTACACGTGCCAAAGGAGAAGTGACTTTTCATTCAAGGACTGTTTCTGTGGGAAATAGTCGTTAAGAGATGGTAGTTTTTGAGATTTGTGGTAGAAAATTGAGTACATTTGTAGCACTGTCTGTAATGTCTGTAAAACATTTATTTTTCCTTTCTTTGCCAAATTGATGTTACTTGAATGTGCTACTATTAGATCATTGCACTGTTGTGTGAAAGGAGAAAGCTTTCAGATTGAAATTTACATATTGGTGAATGTCTTAATGCATGTAAGCGTTTCTAAAGAAATACAGAGGTCTATGAATTGCGTGCTAGATTTTTCCTTCAGGCCATTTCCTCTAGAAGAACAAGGAGGATATTTTCTTTCCATAGTGTGTTAAATCCAGTAAAAGAGCTACAGAATAAAGTGTCTGGGCATGTTGACACCCAGGTTACACAAGCATTCACCAACACACACCATCGTGCAGTTTTATGTTGGTTCAGTTATTAATTATGAATCAGGTTTGTGACTGTAAACACTGTGTTCCTCTGATTAACATGCTCCTCATGAACCCACATATCACAGAGATGTTGAAAATGAAAGGAATGAGGGAGAGAAAGGTCAGAATGGCCGTACAGTGATCATCCAGTAATTTTTTTTCATTATTCATTCCTTCATTCATTAATATATGTCTGTCTGTCCATGCTTGCCAGTACTAAATAATGTTTTAGCTTGAACTATATGTTTTCATGTACTTTACAGTCTAATTGAGGCATTGAGCGGAAGAGTGGACCAACTCCACTTTTTTGGGTATCGGCTCTTTCAACATCAGTACCATCCAAGCACTGTATATTTTGCAGGGAATAAAGTCCACATGCAATTCTGGAATATTTTCTAGATGGCAGTGATGTTCCTCCTCGCAACTGATGTGCCATGCAACTTAGATTTTCACTGGCCGATTTCTCAAAACAACAGAAACTGGACTTGGTCCACTCTTCCCCCAAATAATATAACAAACCTTTAAATAAATGGAAAACTTAAACAACTGTATTATTATTGGGTAAAGTGGCTTTTGCTCCTTTTCATCTTTTCCTTCATATCTCCATTACAATGATCAGACAAGATCTGAAAAGTAGTTAAGGTTATAGAATGCATCAGTAATGATACAGCCAAGGCCTTGTCTAAGATCAACCATGAGCTTGGCTCTGTAAGATGCATGACCCTTCAAAACTGCATGGCATTAGATATCCTGCTTTCCAAAAAGGTGGAACATGTGCCATCATCAGAGAAGAATTTTGTTTTTACAGCCCAGACACATCCCAAAAAAATCCCTCCTCATTTCTGACATCAGAAAACAGGTGGCAGGAATGGTGGCACCTAAGTCCTGGGGCCTTTTTGAGTGGTTACGAACTCTAGCGCTTTAACAGCCCATAGATTTAATGGGTGTAGATCCTCCAACAGGTGGCAAGCATCCCATCACAGAGTGGGGTGGAGTGTGCTCTGGCAGGGGTGAAGCCTGTCCTAAAGGCTGTAACAAGCAAGTCAGCAACCCGCATTCATCCATCTCTCCATCTCTCTCTCTCTCTCTCTCTCTCGTTCTCTCTTTTAATTAAGTGAAGTGATAAAGTCCTTCATTAACAATTGCAGAAATTTCATTCCTAAACCTCAGTGAACCAGACGATTCCCAGCAGCAACTGGATGGAACCAAAATCTGCACTCTGAATTTTCGCTGTAGAACCTTACACTTCAAACTTTGAGAGGACAGAGGACTGAACTATAGATAGTGTCACAAATTGACTATGGCCAGGTGAGAAACAGGAGGCACAGTCGCAGACTTCCATGAGTGACGATTTATTAGGACAATAACAAGAACAGAAACAAGGTTCGAGGACCAGACATGAAAACAAAGACTAAATAATAGAGGCCATAGACCAGGGTAAAGTGAGGGTATGCTTTTAACAACTGAAACTAAGGACTAACCAACTTAAATACAAACTAAGGACCAATGAACAGACAGACGTAATCAGGTTTAACTCTAGCTGGCTGAAACCACTTAATGATTAATGCCGGCTAGAGAGTCCACATCCAGAGGGCTGAGTAGGCCAGTCCACAGTCCCACAGCGACCTCTAGCGGCCGCAGACCGGAATCGTGACAGATAGAGGCAATATCTAATCCCGTAAGGTTGAACCTTTACATCTGGGTGTTGAATACCACAGCTTACCTTCAGAAACAAATGCACAGTTCAACTTTTTGAATGTGTTCATGTTCATCTTTTATCTGTGAAGAATCTAAACTCAGGTTGCATTGCATGCATTCCTTCTGCACCCACATCTTTACCATTCAAATTCGCACCATTTTCCCTGCCTGTCCCTCATGTAGACAGGAACGGAAAATTCCCTTTCACTTTGTCATGCATGTGCTTGAGTGCATGCTCTCGCTCTCATTAATTTGGTGCATGCTCAGTCATTCCTTCACTCAACTGCCCTTTCACTTAAACTCTAAATATACTGATGTTTGATTGCTTCATTTGTGTTTTAGAAATAGATTGTGTTAATAAATGTTTCATTTCAAGTTGTCTTGATTTAATTCTAATATTGGTTGATGTCAAAATCTACATTAAAAGAATTCACATTTACTAAACAACCTTCAGAACTCAGTGAGGGCAGACTCCACAAAATTAAAAGGTAATGGCATGGCATTAGTTATTGTAATGCAAATATGGTGTCTAATTATACTTATAGTTCTCCTCTGTGAAATTTCAAAGACATTTCTGAGACTAAAATAAAGTAGATGGACAGTTCCAACACTGGATGAGGATCAGTGTTTATTGGAGTGGTACAGAAAGATAATACAGAGACACAACACAGATGATATAGAGGTGGTACAAGGGTGATACATGATTGATACGAAGATGGTAGAGGGTGGTACAGTGGTACAGAGGTGGTAAAGTGGTGGTAGATGAGTGGTGCAGGGGGTAGAGGGGTGGTTCAGAGGTAGCAGAGGAGTGGTAAAGAGATGGTAAGGGGGTTTTAGAGTGGGGGTAGATGGGTGGTACAGTGATGGTACAGAGGTGTTCAGTAGGTGGTACAGACAGGGTAGGGGGCTGGTACAGAGACAGCTGAGGGATGGTGAAGAGATGGTAGAGGGGTTTTAGAGTGGTGCTAGAGTTGTGATAAACAGATGATAGAGGGATGGTACAGAGGGTAAAGGGGTGGTGCAGTGGAGGGAGAGGAGCGGTACAGTAGTGGTACAGGTACAGATATGGTAGGTATAGGTGTGGTATGGAGGTTTTAGAGGGGTGGCTCAGTGGTGGAATAAGGATGATACAGATATGGTACAGACGGGGTGCTGAGAGAGGCATCTGTGTGTCTGTGTGCTGATAGCATCCTTTATCTCCATCTATCTCCGATTACTGATTCCATTCAAAGCCAAACAGTCCACAGATATAAAAGAACATCCAGAGGAAAAGAGGACCACTGTGATCATAAAGGTAGAGGAATAATTACAGACAAAACACAATTCCCAAAACAAAACCTGCAGAAATCAGCAGCAAAAAGACTATGATATGATGTTATTAGTCAGTTAAACATATTTTTTATATTATAATAAGCATATAAAGCATATTTCAAACTAAGTGAATTTAGTTCACACAATTACTCATTATGTGAACATGTTCCACAAAATTATTTCATTCCTGTGAGTCAAAAAAAATAACTCACATAATAGCGCATAAACAGGGTATGTTTTTACGAGTTTCTCGCACTTCCTTGTTATTCAAGTCAGTGTCCATTGAGTTTCTGGAACAAACTCTCTGTAGAAAAGAAAGAAAAAATGATTGAGATACTGGGCGAAATGATTTCTTTAGGATTATTATTGAAGAATTATATGATGCTCTGGACTAAATGCTTTACATCGTAAACACAAGTATAAACACTATCCTGAAGAGAACATCAAACAATTCACAAAACATGTGAAATAATATTCCATTGTTCAGAATCAGAGACTTTTTTAGAATCTATATTTTAAAATCCCATAATTTTTATTTTAATTACTTTGCAGAAGGCATTATTAAAGGTGCCACAGGGGATGTCTATGGTATTCTTCTTTTATTGTGGCATCTGTGTGTCTGTCTGTTTTTCTTTTTGTTTATCTGAGTATTTGTTGTGCACATTATGAAGGAATGTTTGGTATGGGACGGGATTCTAGGATACATGTAAAGCAGGAACTTATTCTACCTTCAGAGCTGAGTTTTCATCCTCCTCTCTCTCGTTCTGGTGATCCATCGCCTAAATACAAAAAATCCCAACAATCATAATGTGAAAACTGTGAACATTTGAATCAAACTGAATGCAAGATTAACCAGTACAAGTCTAACACAATATTAATTAAAAATGACAATCCTCTAAAGAGTTTTCTCCAACTATCTCAGCTTGTTTAGCTTTTGAAGCCAAATTAACACAGCAGAGTGAGGGAGGAGAAATGAATGAAACAAGTGAACATGTGACAGTAACTTCCCGTAGAAGTTCAGATGACAGATGACTTTACTTCAGGAAGAGCATTAAGAGAAAACACAGACAGAATTCTGGATGTTGGATAAATACAGTGAATGAGTAGATGGCAGACAGATGAGCCAGTCTTCATGCCCAGCTTATGCCCTGTAGCTTCCTCTAGGTCAGTGTTTTTCAATCTGTGTGCCACACCCCCTAGAGGGTCATGGAAGAACTGCATCCCTGCCATAGGCTGGAATCTTAGGTTTATATTTTAGTGCTTTTTTGATTGTTTGGAATTTGTACACAATGAATGAATCATTAAAGCTAAGTCTGAATGGTCTGACTCATCTGTGTGAGCCAATCGTAGTATCTCAGAGTGAGAAAACCGAGAAAACCATAAAAGGACAAACCAAAATATTAAAATACAACAGTGAATAGCAACCATCAGGTTTCAGATGCATGAGAACTGATAACGAGCAGCAATCTCCCAGATAGCCTTTCTCTATTCAGCCTGACTTCCAGCACTTAAACCAGCAGAAGTTAATAAAAACTTTGAATGTGCTTCAGAAGCTGAGAAACTGAAAACACTTCCTCTTACCAGAGTGATTTCAGAATAACCTCAGCTTCCACTCACTGTTCTCACATTAGACAACATTATCTGTGATCAGGAAGAAAAACACTAAAAAACGCTGCTGTCGTGTCCAGTGTGCGCAAGTTAGCTGCTGTGAGAGCTTAAAAAAAGACCTAGCAACCTAAAATTGGAACATGATTCTTTACTTTGTGAAGTGTTCTGAGTCCCTACAGGACCAAGACTAACATATTTAGAAAGTTTCCTTTGGGCTTTAAGTCATGTTTAGTGGGTTATTTAAACATTTTTAAAAATGCTAAATAAAATACCTGGATTGCTCTGAAGCAATAATCACTGCAGTCTTTACCTGCTTTTCCCAATAACCTGTTTGAGCATTTTGGATCTTGAATGGAAATATCCATTAAGATTTAATTTAAGAAAAAAAAAAAACATTCACTTTCGATACACTCTTTAAAACCAAGGTAAACACTTGAAAGTGGCTTCCCAGATGAGGATTTAGAACTGAACTAGAAAGCATTCTGAAAGAGCATTAAAAAATATACAGTACTGGATGAGGCTAAATCCTAGCCTGGGAAGCCAAAGAAAAAACCTTGTGTTTAATCCTTAGAACCCTGAGGGTATTTTTCCTGTTTTTGCATTACTTGTTCTTCTCTAATATTTAAAGTCTTTAACCAGTGTAATGAACAAAATATCCCAACAAAATCTGAAAATACATTAGGAAGTTTTCTTTTTTACTGTAAAAATCCACAAACATACAAAATAAAGCTTTTGGAAATGTTTAGCTTACACACACATTAGTATTATAATATGTTGAAGAAATGTTGAACAATTGAATTACATACAAATATTTACAATCACAAGTAAGTCTGTCCCAGGCAGAGTTCATGTATTTACTGTTACTTTCTGCCTGTGCCACTTCAGAACAGTCAACAACACCTGTTACACACATCCCCATCCTTACAAACACCCCTTCCACCCACATTAAACACACCTCTCCTGCACCCCCCCCCCCCACACACACACACACATAGGCTTCTCACACATGTTTTTTTTTTTACAATCTTGATATTTTAAAAACTGATGCCATTATAACGGTCCAAAAAACATGAATTTTATGTTTAAATGTTTGAGATCTCTGATTCTACATGTCACATGGTAAAGAAACTAAGCTTCCTGTGATGTGTGAAGCCTTCACAGCTGACTCAAACACAGGGAAGCTCCAAATAAGCTGGATGTTTTTGCAGCAGTGCACTTTTGACACACTGACGTTTCAATTGGTCTCTGAGGGTGTAATAACGAGCTAACGTGCAGAAATGTCACTGTTCTTGGTCAGTGGTCTTGTTTTGCTTTTTTTAATGATCTTTAGCAAAGGTAAGAGAAGCCAGACAGAGTGAACTTTAGCCTAACCAAAACACAGTCCAAAATCAAACAGGCACAGTGCATGCCGCTGGGATTTCAGTTTCACACAAAGTTTTGTGAGCAACAGAACTAGCTAAACCAGGTACTGGGTTAGCATGAAAGCAGGTTCAGAATCAGAACCATTATGTCAGAGTTTCCTGGGATAAACAGACCCATAGTCACAGGCGGCAGTAATGGTTACAGTGCAGGGCTGGGAAGGATACATAGGTGGCTATAGTGAATGAGAGGGGCCTCTGAGTCTTTTGAGAAAGAATCTCCCTTTAACACACAGCTCCAAAAGTGTTCAAACATCATCCATAGGAGGAAATCCACAGAAGATCTGCAAACTGGGTGACATCAGATAGGCAGACAGGACTAACGGTGGCGGGTTAAGAACCAAGACTTAACCCGGTTACCGGAACTTGACTGAAATAGAGACAAACAGAAGCTACAATAAAAAAATGACACAGATAGACTGGAGTCTTAGACAAAAACAAAAATGAAAATGAAACAACAAAAACATTGGACAAAGCAAGGAAGCAAGGGGAGTAAGAGAGGAAAGGTGAGAGAGATTGAGAGAAAGAGATACACAGGGTGAGTGGCTGCAAAAGGAGAGGAGAAAAGAGAGAGGGATAGTAACCAATAATTAAAAACTTAAACAGAGAGAAGAAATCTAAACAGATAAAAATAACTAAGGAGGCAAAAGGGGAAAACCAATATAAAAGGGGAAACAAACAAGGAAGAAGGCTTTGATATAAATTAAGAGAGAACAGTGTGAGGGTGTGAACAAAGGGGGTGAACAAACTAACGCTGGCTAGAGTGGAACATGCTTCTCCTGGTCAGCTAGTACCAGTATATACAAAAAAGTACCTCCAGCGCTCCCACAAGTGGCAGCCAGTTACGGCAGCTCTGCTAATTTCTGAGCTTCTTTCTTATTTTCCTTTTTTATTCTCATAACTGTTTAATCTTAGTAATTCAAATCTAACACCATGTACTACCATTTTTGCTAGTTTAGGCCAGCAGTGCTGCCGGTGGACAGACCAGACATCCTCAACAAGCTGAGGAGGAAGAGATGGGGGTGTTGATGGGAGAGAGCATCGTCGCCCGAGAAAGAGATGATACAGACCATCTCTCCCTTTCATGGGCATGGAGAATGTAAGATCTCTCCCCAACAAGCTGGACAAGCTAATGGTGCTAACCCGGTTCCAGACTGAGTACTGGCAGTATAGCATCATGATGCTAACGGAGACCTGGCTAACACCGCTAACTCCAGACACGAACATGGCGCTGCCGGGATTCTAGCTGCTGCGGGCAGACAGGACGAGGGAGAACGGTAAGAGGAAAGGAGGGGGACTGGCGGTGTTTGTGAACAACAGATGGTGTAACCCTGGGCGCATCACTGTGAAAGAGCAACTTTGAAGTAGAGACATTGAGCTGTTAGCTGTTAGCATGTGTCCGCACTACCTCCCCAGGGAGTTCTCACACGTTATCGTGATAGCGTCTTATGTCCCCCCTTTGGCCAACGCGGAGGCAGTCTGTGACTCTCTCCACTCTAGTCAGTTTTTAATATTGGGGGACTATAACCATGCATCACTGGACTCCACACTGTCCATCTTCACCCAGTATGTGACATGCCCCACCAGAGACAATAAAACACTGGACTTACTGTTTGTCAACACAAAAGAGGCATCACCTCTCCCTCCCCTGGGGAGATCAGATCACAACCTGGTGTACCTTGTCCCTGTGTACAGGACAGTGCAGGGAGCCACCAGACACCCACACAGTGCAGAGATGGTCTTAGGGATTCTAACTGACTTTTTCAGTCCACTGTGTGGGAAGTGCTTTGTGACAACCATGAGGAGGACATCGACAGCCTTGTGACCTGCAGCATGGACTACATTAATTTCACCAGGACTGTGCAGCGCTTCCCAAATAACAAACCTTGGAATATCCCTGAAGTCAAGGCCATCCTCAAGCAGAAGAGGGTGGCCTACAAATCAGGAGACAAAGAGGAGCTGAAAAGGGTGCAAAGAGAGTTGAAAAGACTGAACAAGAATGAGAAAGACAGCTATAACCAGCTTCAGCAGAACAATGTTTTAGAGAGGCTTTAGAACCACCTCAGGTCACAAAGATCAGCACTCTCTGCCGGTGGGGGATGTGAGGTGGGCAAATGAACTAAATCACTTTTTCAACAGATTTGATTCATCTGCCCCTGCCTCTCCCCTCCTTGATGCAGCCTCTAGCATCTCCCACAGATACCCCCACCCCTGTCCCACCTCAGACACTTCACACCTCCTCTACACTTCACACCACTCCCACACTCTCACCTCCCCCCACCATCAAACATCCAGCTCACGGCTCCAGCCCATCTGTCTCTTTTATCCATCCAGGTTAGGAGGGAACTGAGGAGGATGAAA
>JBBPCX010022606.1:0-16738 GCA_037974365.1 Hydrocynus forskahlii | reverse complement strand
CAAAGTCAACAATCAAGAGAAGACTTCACCAGAGTGAATACAGAGGGTTCACCACAAGATGTAAACCATTGGTGAGCTTCAAAAACAGGAAGGTCACATTACACTTTGCCAAATAACATCTAAAAAAACCTTTACAGTTCTGGAACAACATCCTATGGACAGATGAGACAAAGATCAACTAGATAGGAAGAGAAGAGCATGGAGAAGGAAAGGAACTGCTCATGATCCAAAACATACCACCTCAGTGAAGCATGGTGGTGGTAGTGTCATGGTGTGGGCATATACAGCTGCCAGTGGAAGTGGTTCCCTTGACTGCTGACAAAAGCAGCAGGATGAATTCTGAAGTGTTTCAGGCAATATTATCTGCTCACAGCTAAGATTATGCATCTATCTACACTCTGTGACCACATATAATGACATTATAATGACAGAATCATTTTAATAAGCAATAAGTGAATCCACTGCATTTTCCATAAAATGGAGACATATTACACTGCATTTTCTCAAAACATCCCTTCACTCTAGCTGTTTCAGATACAGTTTTACTTACTTTACCGACCTTCCTATAATCAGCCCTTAGAAATGCCCTATGACTAGCAAAGCTAGTGGAATAATTTGTTTGGGAAAGGGAAGGTTAGCATCGTGTTGACACTGGGGATTGTTTTGTATCTGATATTATTTGGCAAGTCCAGTGAAGGGGGTGAGGACTATTTTTCTGTGGACCAATGTGCACTTGGTAAAAATAAAAGTGATTTTATCTTTAATTCTTCAGTACTGACAAGCATTGCTGAGTGGAAGCAACCATGAGTGTAACTGTGATGATATGCCATTTTTGGTATATGTCTTCAATGGAAGGAAAGGTTTTAGTAGTTTCTCATAATTCCAGCACGGCATACACCAAAAGTCTTGGCTGACTGTATACATTTGGGATAAGGAGAACATTGGTATTGCTCTTTATTGCTAACAGGTTTGCCAACCATCACTATTTAGCATAAAAAAATCCAGTGCCAATGAATGGTCAATAAACCAGCATACTCTGAACAAACTTGCAAATTACTGTTTTCATACTGACAATATATTATACAATATATTTCCTCGCCTCTGTCGCCTTCGGCTTACTCACTAGGGGCTCAGACCTGGACTCTGTAAAGCTGCTTTGTGACAACCTGGTTGTAAAAAGCGCTATATAAATAAAACTGAATTGAATTGAATTGAATTGAATACCCTACCAAAAAGACATTGCTGTATCCCCAGTGTGGTTGGAGTATGTGAACTGTGACAAGTGGAGAAGTAAAGGCATGCTTTTGCCACAAGGGATGCTATTGCTACAGCCAAGCCTAGCCAAGATGATTTGTACCACAAACAAGCTTTCAGCTGGTCAAACTGAGGACCAGCAGTTTGTTGAGTCTTGCAGAACTAATTCACTTGTAAGAACATACATGACATATCCAATAACAAATATTCGTATGTGTATTTGCGATGTATTGGCTGAGCTTTGTCATTTTCCTTTGTGTTCAGTTACTGATGTCTTCTTTGTGCTCTCTTCATTTCTTGCTAACATTCCACTACATTGATCTCATTCCATCAGAAATTAATGCCTCCTTATTTCAAATATTTTATTTGGTCCTATCCATCCATCCAAGTGAAAAAAGACAAAGGAACAGAGTTTTGGAAAGTTCAATAAAGTACCTAGCATGGAAGTCTGTGGATGCGCCTACTCTATGTGTCTGGAGAAGGAGGAACAACCATGGAAAAGCTCCCACTTGGGCTCACTGAATGGCAGTACGGAAATGAGGGTGGCGAAGCAGTTCACAATGCTTGCGCCTCTGACGGGTCGCCCGAGAGGTCAGAGACTCCCTCTGGTGCTCTCTCTCCCAGGCTCGTGCTCGACTCACCTCCTAAGGCAAGCCCTTGGCAGGACCAGCGAGCCTCATTTGTGGCCACCTCGGGTCCGAGGACCCTCAACGCACTGGCCCTTGAGGTGTTGCCCCTGCCTCCTACGTGGCATGAAGCGTTACCTACTGAAGCCTACTGTGGCCCGACCAGCTCGTAGCTGACAACAAGAGGCTGCAGCTTCAGCAGCACGAAGCAGAGAATGAGATGGAGACGGTCGCGCTCATGGACATGCTCATGGGCCTGACAAGCTTACTGCGACTGCCGTCGGACCAAGCAGCTGAGGGTCCAGGGACCTTACTCGCATTGGCTAGCCATACGCTGCCATGGTTACATAAGAGCCAAAGCCAAGCGGCTACGCCAGAGAGCCAAGCCACCGAGAGCCAAGCATCCGCAGTCGAGAGCCACGGAACAGCGCTCCCGAGCGAAGAGACTAGGTTCCCAAGCAACGAGACTATGCTCCCAAGCATCGAGGCTGTGCTCCCAAGTGTCGAAGCTGCACACCCGAGCGAGGAGGCTGCCAAATTTGGTAAAGTGAAGATGCCTGAGGGGCCAGTAGTTCCTTCTGAGATTTTTTTAACTACAATAATTACATGAAAATACACACTGTTATAAAACAATTTTCATTGTCACAATTACCTTTATTTTTCAAATGGCTATGTAACCAAATATAAGCCACTCAGGCAGACGTGAACAACTCTAAAAACACCATTCTGCCTTTCATTCTTATCTAGAGAGTCAGATAACATTGAACAAACTATAGAATACCTTAAATTTCCATGATTTTGATATAATATCTTTGCCTCATGAACATTTTAAGGAGTTATAGGTAATGCAAAGTAAATTTTAAAACAAGTGAATTTTGCCCTTGTCTTTAACAAGATCTTTCAGAAAGCAATAATTTGTGTCACATCTACAGGTACATAACATCAACAGTTATAACCAAATCTTATTCAAGAGTTTAATAAAATAAGTGCCATAAGTCCAGGTGTGCTTTAGGCTTTTCACTGTTAATAGAGACAGATGTTACCATTCAAAACACTCCATTTCAGCTTGATCAAGGAACAGATAATTTGCTGCTAATTCTTTGCAGTCGCCATGACAGAAATGAGTGGAGAAGAGTTTGCGGCACAGACGCAAAGCCAGATAGCATTAGAATGGTGCTGCCACTGTGTGGTGAAAGAAGGAATTACATTTTTTAAGTTTTATTTGTTTATTCTGACAGAGCTAGCAAGCCATAAATAACACATTACAAGACCGAAGCTGCAGTCTGTATGAAATCTGACGGCGGGCCTTGATTGGCCCGCAGGCTGGACTTTGGACAGGCCTGTATTAGGCCCACTAGAAGAGCCACTGGGTTCCTTAGCAAAGCTGCTAAAGCCTATATCAGCCCCAAGTAGCGTAGCAGCCAGGCAGCTAGGCCAGTTAGCCGGGCTGCTAGGCCCATTAGCCGGGCAGCTAGGCCCATTAGCCGGGCAGCTAGGCTCATCAGCAGGGCCGCTAACGCCCATAGCAGGGCCTTTTACCCCAGCAGTAGGGCTTTTAGCCTCACCAGCAGTGCCTTTAGCTTCACCAGCAGGGCTTTTAGCCCCACCAGCAAGGCCTTCAATCCCAGCAGCAAAGCTGCTACACACGCTCTGGAGGGTACCAGGAGCTAGAAGCATGGCCTTGGAAAGGGTGTGCGGCTTGGGGTCTCTCCCAGAGAGCGCCCGTGGAGCTCCCGGTAGGGCCTTGTACCTGGGGGCCAGGGAATAGCTCCCCAGAGGGGGGTTGGTCCCAGTGGGAGCTCTGTCCCAGAGGACACGGAGGGGCTCCATGGTGGGAGCTCGGTCCCGGAGGACATGGGGGTCTCCACGGAGGGAGTTCAGCGCCGGAGGACATGGGAGGGCTCCACGGAGGGAGCTCGGCCACGGAGGACACGGGGGGGGGGCTCCACTGAGGGAGCTCGGTCCCCGAGGACACAGGGGGCTCCACGAAGGGAGCTTGGTCCTGGAGGACACGGGGGGTCTCCATGGAGGGGGCTCGGTCCCGGAGGACACTGTAGGGGGCTACAATCTGGAGTACACGGTGGGGCTCCCAGGAGGGGGCTCTGCCCAGTGAGGGGCTCCCCGCACATGAGGACAGTGAGGGGCTCCCCGCTGAGTGGCTCCCCGGAGGGGGCCTTGTTGCCCACAAGGACCGTGAGGGGCTCTCATTAGAAGGCTTCGCTCACAAGGACAGTGATGGGCTCCCTGCTGAGGGGTTCCCCGGGAGGGGCTTGCCCGGAAGGACAGTGAGGGGCTCTCTGTAGGGGGCTCCAGCCATAAGGACTTGGACTCCCAAAGGGGAGCGTCCCATGGGACCCACCTGGGCCGCCCTGGCCGTGCGTAGAGCCGGCCAGGATGTTGTCCAGTGAGATGCGGCCGGGTGGGGCTTGAAGGACACTTCCTTTTGCTACCACCTGCCCCTGCTCCACCCTTAGGGTGTTTTGGTGGTCGGTTGGTGCCCCAGTGTAGCTTCCTAGAGCGGGGGTATTCTCAGGTCTGGGGACAGTAGCGGTTCGCCACCATAGGTTCAATTTAGATGATGAACTTTTATTATGACATGGTGATGGGTTTTCTTGTTTATAATCACGGCTGGGTGTTTATTAGTGCTGAGTGTTTGTGTTTGTTTATCGGTTGTGGGTTTTGAGTTTTAGGTATTTAAGGGGTTGGTGTTACTGTTTCCTTTGTCAGTCAACCGTCATGCTGTTTTTGGTTGGTGTGTCTCCTTTCTCCTTTTGTTTTGCTACAGTGTGGTTTTCTGGCCCTCATGCCTAGTTCCTTTGTGTTTTTGGAAAATTCAATAAAGTATCTAGAATGGAAGTCTGCGTATGCACCTGCTCTTTGTGTCTGGAGAAGGAGGAACATGACACGAGCAAAAGTGTATTTAATCACTATTATTTGTAAATCCTTTTTCTCTTTTCATGGTTTAGCACAGTCTGCAACAGTTGTTCTTAAACCAGCCCACAGTTAAACTATCACTTAGAGATCCAGAAATAGCCTTGTATTCTGTGTTCTTAACGACTCAGTTCAGGTGTGTTTGGGGCTGGTTTAGAGCCCAGATGGGGACTGACCAGAGGCTCTGAGACAGGGGCGTATCAAGCTTTCCAAAAGTGGGGTTGATGGGGAAGCCAAATTATAAATACAATCACAACCAATTATAAATTCCGGAATTTCTACATTTATATACATGTAGGCCTGGCCTACAGTATGGAAATAAAACCTTAGTACTGTTAATGACCCAGAATGGAAGGACTTCTTCATACCCCTTGGCCTTAATTAACAATTTTAACAATTATTTATACTTCTAAGGTGGTGCATCTAAATCTGACAAGTGTAAATACCAGGAAGTACTGACAATGCCTGAGACACCATTGCATGCATTGTAAATCAGCAGTGCTGTAGTCTAGTTTGCTGTAGTGGGTATACTGTCTTGTTCTATTATAGCGGTGTCACTATTGCAGTCTATGTTTTACTGGATATACGCAAACCCAAGAACTTTCTAAGTGGTTATATGGCATATACCTGTGTATCACATAGACTACAGCCCTGCACTCACACACCTCGTTAGCTCAAATCTGTGGCTCTTGTTCCCTTCCTCTTCTTAATTTACTGCAGAGTAACGTTCCTTTGTGCATACCACCACCTACTGTACAGGACAGTGCAAAGGGACTTAGCAGACTTGCTACTGTGTCACTGATGCGCACCATCACTGGCGTGCCTTTGAGAATACGTCTGCGTTAGTGATGGGAAGTTCTCTTGTGGCACGGCTCCCAAAGAAGAGCCGGTTCTTTCGGCTCCCAAACGGCTCTTAGTTTATTATCATTTGTAGCCCCATATTTTAGCCTAACTTGACAAATATGAATGCCAATATGTTTTGGCATTCTTGCTTTTCATATTTTAATAAATTTTTAATTTAGCACGGCAAACAAATCCACAGAACAGAAACAGAACCAAACTCAGTAACCAAACAGGATGTCCGAATGCACTGTGGGATGCACAGTTCTGATGTGTCTGTGCAGGTTTGTGGTGGAACCTACACTTACTGTTATGATTTTACAGTGAAGGCACTCTGCTCTGCTATTCCCAATATATTTAAACTGCAGCCAGATGCTGCTTTGTCGGTCATATTTACGTGTTTTTGTGACGCACTTGCACTCTCCTCCTCACTGCTGTCTCCTGTCTCACCCACTGACTGAGGGGACACACAGACGCTCCACCTGACTGTCGCGTCTGTCGCCCTCTCTGTTTTCACATAATGGTATGATCCTATATCCTCACATGTGATTGGCCACAAGGCCGCCATGCTGCCACTCTAAACAAAGTTCTGAGCATCGAACGGAAAAAAAGTGGGGAGCCGGCTCTCACTCGATGGGAGTCAGCTCTTCTGATTCACTATAAAGCTTTTGAGCATGACACATCACTAGTCTGCGTGCCAACTGTGGCAGGCGTGCACAGGGTTGCTGACCCATGTAGCATCGTTTTAACCCATTTAGCTTTTACCCCCGATTTTGGCAGCCATCTTGTGTGTTCTGCATTACCAATTTTAAAAGCTCACAATTCCGTCACACAAAGTTATTATTGTTTGCGGTTGGACTCATTTCAAAGCTAAGACTCTGAAGTTTCATGTGCCAGAGAAGTAACATATGTAAACTTATTTTCAAACAGCAACACAGGATGGAATACTGGATTTTATATATGCTTGTGTCAAACTTCTTTGCATTCAGCAATCCTTATCGTCCCTGTCAGAAAACTTTTTATTCTGACACTGCAAACCCATAGCCACAGGTCTTATCAACTTATGTTCAAAAACTGAGCTCAAAAGTATAAAAAATTAATTTTCTATAAGGTTTTTAATGCAAGCAGTACTATTTCGTGCAAGCAGAGACGCCATTTTGTTTGGAGACATCCTTATTTTTATAACAGAATTATAAATCAATAAACCGCTATAACACTGCTGCTCTCCCATGCATCCCATTCAAAAAGCTCCAGTTCAAACTCCCCGCCAGTCCAAAAGAGTTGACTCCACCCATCCGCCCAGTCAGACCAGTTCGAATCAATATACAGCTAAACTGAGCCAGAAAAACTCGACAAAACTCACTCAAAACACAGTAAAACAACTCCAAAACAACACCAAAGCAGTTTTACCACAACACAGCCAGCAAAAGGACACTTTCAGCGAAGTGTCATAAAATCCAAACACTTACTTTTTCGAAGATAAACACAAGCGATTCTCTGTGCGCATCTCTCCGGCCCGAGCACTCCTCTGGACTTTTCCCCATCAAATGTCTTCAAATGTCCTCAAATATCCTGAATTTGGTCTTATGTACGCATTTCGCTTTGTTTCAGCATAAAACAATCCGTATTTGTCCGTCCGAGCACTCTGGGCCCTCTCTGTGTGGCTGGAGCGCTCCACTGATCTGGGACCAGCCTTTGGGCTTTCATACCCCTGAGCGAGGGCAGAGCGTCTCCTCCTATATATCCCTGAAACCTCTCGCTATTCGCTACAAGCCTGTATATGTAAATTACAACTTATTGCTAACTGGTGAGCGATAGTCCATCAAAGCCCGACCAGTCCTGAGAAAGTGAACAGGTTTTAATCTGACAAAAGTGGGGGGATGAAATCGCGTTTCGGCACAAGTGGTGGTATTGAAACCCCCCCCCACGTGCTACGGCCCTGCTCCGAGGACTGTTTTGAGAAAGCTAATGACTATGAAGTTTGGTTCAAATGAATGAATGTTCACTTATGATTAACACATTCAAAATCGCATTCCAGCCACTTGATAATCTCACTCCAGTCACCTCATTAAAGTCACCAAAGGACATGTTGCCACTAGGCCTGGTTTACCTCCCACTTTGACTCTTCATGAATGGGAATGAGAGTGTATGTAAGAGTGTTAAAATGGTGCCTTGATGCAGAACTTTCTGTGGCACTAACAGTTTAAATGTAAAAAATATCTAAACTTATCAAGTATCACCTAACATCCATAAGGCAACTGGGTGCTAGAGTTGGAGTAATCTCATGGTCTCTGTTGATAAAGTTAGGTTTAGGGCTAGGTTTTGGCAAATAACTAAATTTAATTAATGACATAGTAACATGTTTGTTGACACATGATGATTTGCACTCCCTGAAAATTGCATTATAAATTATTGTAATCCAGCTTGGTGCAAAAAAATTGTAAATGTCCCCAAACTGGGCTTAAACAGTGATAAGAATTCACAAACACCATCTGAAGCACGCCTATCTAAACTTTGCCTCCAAGGCTGGGATTATGCAATGCAGCCGTCACGCAATTTGGGCTGCAGAAGCTATTTTGCACAACTTTTCCAGTGTACAGTCACTGAATGAAAATCAATTAATTGCTCGCAGTATCCTACAGGTTTTCTCACTGTTAAAAGTTCAATGTGTAATATTTCAATATGTTTGTAATTTAGCATGGAAGATTTTTTTTCTAATTGTCTAAAATGCTTGATGTTTCCAGAAATTTTACATTTAAAAACAAAGTATCCTACATTTTTGTTGTATTATTATTGCTATGCTTGTTTACAATGCTTACACATACCACATACACATAACATATAGTTTCTGACCTCTCTTTATGTCTCAGAATTAAATAGGATGCACCTTCAAGGCTAATCTATGTAAGGCTAAAAATGTAAGTGACCTCTGTATTGACTGGATGCCTCGTATTGTGGCCCAGTGCAAGCTCAGTACAAAACCAGTACGAACTCTTACACTTCTAATAATTATAAATATGTGGGTGGAGCTAAACTCTTATAGCCTGAACAAGCTAATAAGCAGCAGTTTGTGCAGCAGAGGAAATGAATGGGACATTTAGCATTTTTAATTACTTTTACTACATTAAACTTTATAAAACCCTTATGCTGCTGACTTATGCTGCTGAAGAATGACAGGCCTATCATCAGCTGCATGTTTTATTAAAATGATGCTGACTGTATTTTATGTGATTATAATTTGTAGGAAACAACAACAAACTAGAAAATGTATGATAAGATGTTTTTAATGTCAGTAGCTGTAGATGGCCAATCTGTCAGCGATTAAGTTTGTATACAAAGGTCTTTATTTGTTAGTTATCTCCACAGAGACTCTCTTTCTCTTTTTCTCCTGGTCAACCAGAGGAGGATGGGTTCAGTTCTTCCTGAGGTTTCTTCCCCCATCTCAGGGAGTTTTTCCTTGCCTCTGTTGCCCTTGGCTTGCCCACTAGGTGCTTGGACCTGGATTCTGTAAAGCTGTTTGTGACAAGATTTGTTATAAAAAGTACTATATAATTAAATTTAAATTGAATTGAATTGAATTTTGCCCAGATTGGCCCTGGAATTAAGAGCTCCTGAAATGCAGAGCTCATTTTCTCTCTGTGTTGGGAGTTAAATCACAGATGGCTACGGCCATAGTGTCATAGTTTTCTGAGGGCCATTGAGTGTCTCGGGAAGCAGTGAACACAGTTAAACAGCTTAATAATTTAAATAAAATTTCAAACATGCCACATACCCCAGTGCTTCCCTCTTTCATTTACTTCATATTGGAGGCTAATTATCAATTAGCTTTGTGAATACTGCATGTCTAAATCATCACACACCATAATCATGTCAAATTATTGAGATATCTTGATTAAAACTGCTAATTGTGGTTTCTGACAATGTTAAAGGGGCATTCCGGTCTAGCATATGATACGTTGTCTGACATGTTATGCAATATCAACTTTAGGGAAACAGTTTTGTATCAGTTTGTTGCATTTTCACATTCACTGACTACAAATTGCTTGAAATATAGCACATATTTTATAACATATAACAAACATCTACTGGGAATCCCCCCGCAGCCATAAAGAAATGCACTGTAATGCACTATATCACATTAGTGTACACACTAATAAATATAGGCATGACCCTCAAGTTCCTAACTATGTGGCTTCCTTCTCCATTTTAAACAGTTCGCAAGCATCTGCCCTTAACTGCTTGTAGGTCTACGTTTTTTTTCAATCTTTTTTTTTTAATCAACTTTTTTTTAAGTCGGTAGCACCACTAGGCAAGCAGACATGTTTACATTGGATGTGTCAATCGTTAAAGTTTTACTGTGGCTAAAATGCCCCTTTAACAGTGAAAATGGACAATTAGGGCTACATTGCTGTGGGTTCTCTAGGTGGATATGTCAAAAGGCTAAATTAAAAGCAGGCTCTTTTTGTTTCCATATATGGAATGAACGGTCACTGAGGAACAAATGGTGCATTTTAAAACAATGCTTACATGCTACAATTAATTCTTATTTTGAAAGTTCCATGATATGGTCTCCTTTATACATGCCGTTGCTTTCAATTGAAAATGCTCCATAGTACTCTGCAAATACTCTCTGTTTAAGGTCACTATCTGAGCTGACCTTTGCCGGCTTTGGTTTAGCTTCTGCCTAGATTGCCATGTGTGTGCATATTCAACAGACTATTCAACCAGATCTCCTGTCTGTATGGTTGGCTATGAATACTACATTAAAGCAAGGGCCTTCTTCGATTAAACCACACATTTTAATAGGATTTCATTAACTTCAAGAAAAGTGAAAAATTGTTGGAGGAAACAACTCTTCCTTTCCCACCCAATGTTCTAATTGACACAGCCACCCTGCCCATTCATCAGACCTCTTGTTTGCCACGTTAGGAGGCTTTCCTGAGCTCATTTGTCCAATGAGCAAAGAGAGGGTGAGATAGACAAAAAGCATTTAATTATCATTTTAAATCACATTTTTCTGCCCCCTCCATCAACCTCCCTTATCCCAAAAAAACAGCAGTGTCACAATTAAAAAGCAAACCATTGTTCCAGCTCAGCCTTTTAATCCCCCTGCAGCAAGACAGTAGGTGAGGGATGATGAAGAGGCACAAGAAGTGGCAGAAGACAACAAAATGATACAACAGACAACAAAATGACAAATAACACACTCCAAAGTTCTCAAAGATCCTCCCAAAGATCCAGCGTCCAACAGTCATCATCTGATTTTGGTAGTTTGCCAATTATTTAACAGGTCATCCAGCAGGTTTCAGGATTGTTTAACTGCAACCACTAAAAATAATAGTCACCATTTCTTATGTAACAGGTCCTACACACTGCTGTGGTCACACGCTTGACTTAATCTTGACTCTTGGTGTTAATGTAGATAACATAGCTCAGACCACAGTAATCTCAGATCACTACCTCATTACATATGAACTCCATCTTAATCATAATTTCAGCACATCCCCCGCTTTCACATTAGTCATGCAATTACATTGGCCACAGCTCCTAGTTTTATTGAAAACCTCCCAGAAGTATCCACCCCATTTGGCACTCCATCTTGTCCAACAGACCTAGATAACCTAACTGAATGCTTCGAGAACTCTCTTCTGTTCACATTAGACTATGTCGCACCTCTAAGATGTAAAAAAGTTAGACAGAAATAGCTGGCCCTTATCATCAAGACTTCATTTGGGGCTGGAGCCTATTCCAGCTGCAATGGGCGAAGACAGGGTACACCCTGGACAGTCGCCAGCACGTCGTAGGGCCACATACAGAGACAGGCAACCATTCAAGCTCACAGTCACACCTAGGGGCAATTTAGTGGGCTCAATTGACCTATCCACAATGCATGCATGTTTTTGGTGGTGGGAGGAAACCGGAGCTCCCAGAGGAAACCCATGCAATCAAGGGGAGAACATGCAAACTCCACACAGAAAGACCCTGCACCCAACCCTTGAGTCAAACCCAGGACCTTGTTGCTGTGTGGCAACAGCACTAACCCCTGCACCACCGTGCTGCCCTTCCTGTAGTTTAATGGAATCTCAGTTTCTCTTCCAACAAATCTACATATATGGACACAGTGGTTCTAACTCTGGAATCTGTCAATAATCTTGTTCATGAAGGCCCACTCTTGTTATTCAACCCTCTCTTTTCTTTCTCTCTGTGTCGACCTGAGGAGGATGGGTTCCCCTTTTGAGTCTTGGCTCCTCTTGAGGTTTCTTCCTCCAGCTGAGGGAGTTTTTCCTCGCCTCTGTCGTCTCTGTCTTACTCACTAGGGGCTCAGACCTGGTCTCTGTAAAGCTGCTTTGTGACAACTTGGTTGTAAAAAGTGAATTGTATGAAACTAATTTAAAAAATAAAATAATATAAAAAAATGAATTAACTTTGGAAGAATTGGAGCACAGTAAAGTCTTACTTTTATTTATAGCAGGATCCAAAAATCTAAGACCAGATTTCAGAATTACAGAATGTGCAGTCAAGCCAAAATTAGTTTTTTCTTCCCCATAGTAATGAATGGTGATAAGACTTGTTGCTAAGTGGTTACAGTCACATTACAGGTGTTCCAGGTATTTCTAGGTGGTTTCTATGTTTTCCAAAATGGTTGCTGAGGTGTTGCTAGCAGTTTCACTTCCAAAAGTAATCTAAAAAAAATGAGTGCATTAAAGTTATATGTTTTATTTACAGCAGAGTCCAAAATAATTTTTTTGAAAAAAACCCCCCAAGAAAAGTTATGATGAATTGTCAAACACTCTAGCGGCCGCTAACTTATGATGTTACACGAATAAAGATATAACATTAAAGTTTCTGCACTTTTTCTAGGTCACTATTTAAATGTAGGCAAGTTGTTTGTGTTAAAGCTGTTATACAAAAAGTCAGTTTCTCTAAATCTGTTCTGTTTATCTTAGGGTTTTGCATGAACTTGAAGCATCTGTGTCAATGCTAAGCAATTATGTGTAACAGGTAAAAAAAAACCTCAATTTGTTATGCAGAAAATATTTAAAATGGAAATCAGAATTTTCTCTAGACGTGTCAGAATTTTGGACAACACTCTAAATATTTTCCAAGTCAGTGGTAGCTGTGTAATGCCATATATTCTTTCCAGTGCCAACTCACCACCTGAAGATATACATCAACCATCAAGCAACCTAGCAATACCTTACACCACTAGCAAACATCTAGCAATGCATAGGAACATCCTAGCAACTACTTACGATACCATAACAATGGCCTTATAACATCTTAGCAACTACCTGGAATACTATAGCACACCCTTCCCAAAACCCTAACAACCAGCAGAGTTTGCATAGCCACCACCTATCATTCATTTTCTATATGAAGTGCTTGTCAAGTGCTGCTCATGGGGTTATATGCACATCTGGCCCTCAGTCTCAACAAACATTTAGATTCAAAGGTAATTATCATCCAGTCTGGTTTGGCAGCTCATACACCAAAGTAAGATGAGTTAATGAATGCATGATTAACAATGAAAGGAAACTCTGCATACTGAAATCTGCAATGTAGAGGGCAGATGAACAAGCCTGGAGGTGGCAGTGTACATTCAAAGACTCACAGGCTGATGGCACTTCCATGCAGAACAAAGTATGAGGGCCTTGTGTATTCATGATCATTTTACACAGCTCATTTCATACTTAGTCACTCCTCACAGCACACAAGCCCAGCAAAAGGTGTATTAGTGCTATAGGTACAAGCCAGCAAGTCCTTGGCACTGTCACACACATCACATGTGTCCTTCCGGAAATTGACTAAAGCAGCTATTATGACAACCGATGCTTGTTAGAATAAGTCTTGATAATGTTAATTTTATCGAAAAGCTTATGTAGATTTCATGTAGTTTCGCAAATACATGCTTTACATTGTTTCGTCTACTAAAATGTGTAATTCCACTAGCAGATAAATTAGCTTGGTCCAATAATTATTTCTTAAATTAAGTAAAATTATCTACAAGTAAAATGATCTATCAGGTCGGCTGGTGGCCTGATGGTTAGGGATCTGCCCCTGTGATCGGAAGGCTGTGGGTTTGGATCCCAGGACTGAGGTACCCTTAAGCAAGGTACTACCCTGCACTGTGAGGCTGGCTGTCCACTGCTTCATTCAGGTGAATGAAATGGAGAGAAGAATTTCACACTGTGTACTGTGCTGTGTTATTGTGTGACAAAAAGGGCCACTTTACACTTTATTACTAATATCAACACAATGTCACTTTACACATTTCACTCTCCCAACCACTACTCTCTCACTCCCATTGTTTATTTCAACACTCCATAGAATGCAGTTCCATTACTCCACAGTCTAATGATATGGGGGCTTTATAGTCCCCTCGTCAACACATAGCATTGGATATGGATGACCTTAGGCCCATGTGTGACTGTTCCTGAGTGGGTACACCTTAAAGTAGCTGAAGCATGGATACTTTTTGGACATATAGTGTGCCATCACATACCAGTATATTTAGAAAATAAGCTTATTTAGAATATGTTAATTTTACACTGGAAAAATCTCATATGCCAATTTATCTCATATTTCTCATTTCTATATAGCAGTAAGAATATAAGATTACAGTTTACTTGTAGATGTTCCGTACTTGGAAGTAAAAAAAAAAGGAAAAGAAGCAAGTAAAAAAAAGGAAAAGAGGTAACATTTACTGAAATGCAGTATTTGTGAAATTACATGAAATCTACATAAGCTTTTCGTAATGTTACATTACATTAGCATAAAGACTTCCAACACGATTTATTCCAACACTTATCAGTTGTCATAAGGGCTGCTTTAGTCAATTTCTGTGCCATTTATATCAGTAAGCACTGCATTAGCTGAAT
Source organism: Hydrocynus forskahlii (assembly GCA_037974365.1). Lineage (NCBI taxonomy): Eukaryota > Metazoa > Chordata > Actinopteri > Characiformes > Alestidae > Hydrocynus > Hydrocynus forskahlii. The sequence goes on along the minus strand of JBBPCX010022606.1, from coordinate 2,208 downwards.
CTTTTTTTTAAATAAATCCTTACAAAATCTTTATGTAGGTTTATGACAGTTGTCACAAAAGACTTATGTAGGTATAATGTTACCTTCTGAACGCGTAAGTGTTACCACAAAAAATTCTATCTTTTTATGTTTTTTAAAATAAGCTTATAATTTTACTTGCCAAGAAATTGGGATGTGTGATGTCATAAATCAACACACCCATTGTAACGGCCACTTTGTCCCCGTCACGTCTGTCCCGGTTTCTGTCACGTGGGTGTCCTGGGTGTTTTGGGTTTTTGGTTTCTGGTTTCCTGTTCCCTGGGGTGGCCAGTAGGGGTCACCCCTATGCCACGTTATATGCCTGTACCCTGTTGTCTGTATCTGTTTCACCTGTCCCTTGTCTCGGTTTATTATGAGTTTCACGTGTCGCCTGTTTTGTTCGGTTCTCCCATTGGTGTTCCTAGGTTCTGGTTGTGTATACAGTCTGTCTTGTGTTTCGGTTCGGGGTGCGGGCATTAAGGCTGAATGAACGAAGTACATGTTTGTATATACTTTCGTAAATAAAAGTCACGGTGAGAAAACTCCGGCTCTGTCATGACTCTCTGGTCGTCCTGGAGGTACGGAGCTCTCCCGAGCTGGTCTGGGATGGAGGAGGACGAGGAAGTACCGTTCTCGGCGCCGCCGCCGCGTCGCGAGGGAGCACGGCGCGGCCGGCGCTGTGACACCCATATAGCCACCCATTCAGTCTATAGCAGTTTGTCCCTACCTATTCACGTTATAAGGTATACAGTTGTTTCAGCTCAGCAAGTCTTAATGAAAACTACTGGTTTAATCCTAGAGAATAAAGAGAAATAGAAAATTGTCATATAAAAATAAATTATGACATTTATGATATCACTCTTCAAATGTATTTTCATTTGTTTCATCCATTTTCTTTCATACATTTACTGCTAACGTATACTAACTCACTCAGTTAAACAGAGAGACACTTTTTTTTATTACTCCCACAAAGACACACGTACACGCACACCACATGCCCTCAGGCACACCCAAGCACATCTCCCACAATGCATTCCCACACTCCCAAGAGTAATTTGCAAACATACACATAGCAGGGCTGTAAAACAGAAGCTTGGAAAGGATAAAACAACACCTTATTGATTCTCTCAGTGAAAGAAATGAAGGCCTAAGTGCTGGAAGTGGCAGAAAAGTGCCTCTGCAGCCTTCAGTCAAAGACACATCTAATGAAGTGTGTGTCGTTCTGTGTTACTTTGAAGAGGTGTGAGGGAGAACAGAGAGAGCTACTTTGGGTTAAAGCATCTCCTTAAAGGCCCAAAACACCTTTCTGCAATGTGGAGTATGAAAGTAGATCAGGGAACTGCTCTCCAAACACCCCCCTCTTTGGAGAGCAGTTCCTGTGTTACTTTGAAGAGACTAGGATGTATTCATGGGTATGGGAGGTCAGCCTGACTTCCATCTGCCAACAAGGGTTTAAGAAATCATTTAAAAATATTTTTTTTCTGGGTGAGCTTATTCTACATCCAGATCCCCCACAACTATTACTACTAAGCTATACCTGTCTAAATATTATTTAAATTATTTTTTAGCCAAGTTTAGCTCTTCGGAGCAATCCAGAGAAGAACAATTTTAATTAATGGTCCTTCAACAAACTAGTTCTACGAATGAGTTGAAAGATAAAGGTTGTATGTTTTTTTCTTTTTTTTCCTAGAACTGTATGTCTAAGCTGAGAAAATTGAAGTCCCCTTATTCTTAAAGAGAAAAAATTAAAAAAGTGTATCTCTTCCTACATCTGTTGTAAACATGACTATGCACCACTTACAGCAGACCTGAAGAAGTCTCTAAAGAAAGATTTCCTGGTTAAAAATCTTTTGCTCCTTTTTAAATGGACTGTATTTCCCTCTGCTCTGAGACAATTGTGTACCAAACAAATAACCTTAATTTAGCGTTTGTCATTTATTTTTTGAGCTGATTTTGTATATAATGACTGCTTTCATTAGCCGCTTCAGTGCAGTGGGGCAGACCCTCCTAAAATGGTGGAGCGCTACTGCTGTTCCAGAAATGTCAGAGCTGAATCTGATTCTAAAAAGCCCTTGCCTTTCCCTTCTGTTTCAGGCATGTGTTTTTTCCAATCTTAGGCCTCGTTTACACTGCAGGTCTTGATGCTCAATTCTGATTTGTTGCCTATATCTGATTTTTTTTACCTTCTGT
>JBBPCX010022556.1:0-16742 GCA_037974365.1 Hydrocynus forskahlii | reverse complement strand
TTTGGGTTGTGATTATGATTTAAAAAGAGTAAACACAGTTGTTTGACAATAAATGGCTTCAGCCAACCACTAACCATAAGTGAAAGAAAAGTTTTTGTGTTATCATTCATGTTCTCTGAAAAATGGTTAAGAAATCATAAATTCTGCCAGAGTATGTAAACTTATGTTTAACCCACTTACCAAGTATTTCACCCACTTACCAAGTGAAGTAGTGGGCTGCCACCAACAGGGGGAGCCCAGAGAGCTGTGTGGGGACAGTATCTTGCTCAAGGGTACCTCAGTGATGACGTTAGCTGGGATTCCTGGGATTCCTGGGATTTTACCTGGGATTCTCAGTTTACATTCTTTCTGTACTTGTGTTCGCAAGTCATTTCAGCTATTTACACACAGTACACAGTGAAATGAAACAACATTCCTCGGGACTATAGTGCACTACAGTATAGTGTAGGCAGGACCAGACTAAAAGACTATGAAATGTCATCTGTCACGACGCAAGTTTGGTTACCATTCAAAGTTCACATCTAGGTATTGGATGGTGGAAAGTGGACCGTGGATATTGGATGGTAGATGTTGTAAGTGGAAATTGGATGGTGGATAGTGGATGGTGGATATAGGACGGTGGATGGTGGATATTGGATGATGGATGGAGGAAACTGAATGGTGGATAGAGGTTGGAGGATGGTGGATATTGGATGGTCGGTTGAGCGGTGGATATAGGATAGTGGATATTAGGAAGGTGGATTGTGGATATTGAATGGTTGATAGAGGGTATTTGATGGTGGGATTTTGGATGGAGGCTGGTGGATGGTGAATAATAATAGATAGTGGATGTTGAATAATTCAAAGGTGGATGGTAGATATTTGATGGTGGATACTGAATGGTGGATGGTGGGTGTTGGATGAGTGAAAGTGGATGTTGGATGGTAAATGGTGGATATTGTATGGTGGTTGGTGGATAGTGGATATTGGATGGTGGATGGTGGATATTGGATGGTGGTTATTGAATAGTAGGTGGTCAACATTGGATGGTGAATAATGGATGATGGGGGGTGGATATTGGACAGGGGATGTTGGATGGTGGATTTTGGAGGGTGGACGGAGGTTGGTGGGTATAGAATGCTGGATTTTGGGTGTTGGATTGTAGATGGTGGATGGTGGAAGATGACATTTGATGGTGGATGGTTGATGGTGGACATTAAATGGTGTATGGTGGATTTTGGATGGCGGATGGTGGATAATGGATGGTGGATGGTGGATATTGGATGCTGGATGGTGGATGATGGATGTTGCATGGTGGATAGGAGCTATTGTATGGTGTATGGTGGATATTGGGTGGAGGATGGTGGAGGGTGGATGGTGGATGGTGGGTGGTGGATGGTGGAAGGATGATATTAGATAGTAGATAGTGGATATTGGCTATTGGATGGTGGATGGAGGACGGTGCATATTGGATGGTTGATGGTGGGTTTTGAATGTTGGATGGAGGATGGTGTATATATGAGGGTGAATGGTAGATATAGGAGGGAGAATGGTAAATGGTGGATGGTGGATTTTGGATGGTGGATGGTGGATATTGGGTGGTGGATGGTGGATTGTGGATGGTGGTTAGTGGATGGTGGATATTATATTGTGGATGATGGTAGGTCGGTGGTGGATATTTGATGGTGGATGGTGGATTTTCAATGGTGGATGGCGGCTGGTGGATATTGGATGGTGGATGATGGACTGTGGATGGTGGATATTGTGGGTGGATGGTGTGTGGATGTTGAATGTTAGATGGTGGACATTGGCTGGCCAATGTTGTTGGGTGGAATGTTGATGTTGGATTGGGGTGGTGGGAAGGTGGGAAGGATGGTAGAAAGGTGCATTGGTTGGAAAGAGAGTGGAACGGTGTGTAGGAAGGTGAAAAGGCAAGTAGGGTTGTGTAAAGGTGGGTAGGGTAAGGGGAAGGTGAGTAGGATGGTGGAAAGGTGGCTAGGTGGGCTGGATGGTGGAAAGGAGGGTAGGATGTTGGGAAGGTGGTTAGGTGGGCAGGATGGTGAGATGTGGGTAGGATAGTGGGAAGGTGGGTAGTGTGGTAGGAAGCAATTAAGTTTGCTGATGACATGGTGGGTTTGGGTAGTGGGAAAGTCGAGGTCATGCACAGAGAGGAGGTGCAACGGCTAACAGACTAGTGCAGAACCAACAACCTGTCTCGAATGTGGACAAAACAAAAGAGAGTTGTTGACTTCAGGAGGGCACAGCAAGGTCACTCTTTGAAGAGCAATGGCTTTCCTGTGCAGACTGTCCAGAGTACCGAGTTCCTTATTGTTCAAATTGGGGAGGACCTCACATGGACCCCCTCAACAACTGCTCCATCGCCAAGAAGGCCCATTAACATCTCTATTTCCTGCGGAAACTCCCCCAGTCCTCACCACGTTCTACAGCGGGAATATAGAGAGTATTTGCATCATGGCTTGGTATGGGAATTGTTACATTTCAGAACTCCCCTTGTCCATACATTGTCAACTACACATCCCTAAATCCATACACTGTCCACTAACCTCCTCTTAGTCTGTACACAATCCACTGAACTTCATTCAGTCCATAAACTGCCCACTGAACTCCCCTCAGTTCATAAACTGTCCACTGATCTCCCCCCAGTCCATTCACTGTCCACTAAACTTTCCTCAGTCCATACATTGTCCACTAAACACTATTCACTGTCCACTAATCCCCCTCAGTCCCTACACTGTCCACTGAACTCCTTACACTGTCCACTAAACTCCCATCAGTCCATGCACTGTCAACTGAACTCTGTGCACTGTCCTCTAAACTCCTCTCATTCCATACACTGTCCACTAACCCCCTCTGCCTCTGTGCACTATCCACTGAACTTCCTTTAGTCCATAACCTGCCCACTGAACTCCCCTCAGTTCATACACTGCCCACTGTATTCCCCCAGCACTGTGCACTGAACTCTATGCACTGTCCTCTAAACTCCCCTCAGTCCAGGCACTGTCCACTTAATTCTCTTCAGTTGAGACACTATCCACTGAACTCTATACACTGTCCACTAAACTCCTCTCAGTCCATGCGCTGTCCACTTAACTCTGTACACTGTCCACTGTCCACTGTCCACTGACTTAGCACAGGGGCTCCATACACTGCCCACTGAACACCCCTTCAGTTATGGAATTGTTGGGGACAAGCATGAACTTCTAGGTATAAACGGAAGTCCCGCCACCAGGTGGCATCAGTGCACCTCAGTTTCCTTTTCAATTCACTTTCTCACGTTTAGTTCATTTATTAGAAAAGCATCACAGCGCGCGAATAGCGCTGCATTCCATATCAGTGCAGCAATCAAATAATTCTTCATTCAGGCGGTTACGTTTGGAGACCTAAAGGAGAGGCTATTACATATCACCTCCTGCAACACTTCAGCGCTAAGCCAATCATCCATCCACAGTGAGTGTGTGCGCGCCCATGCGAGTGTAAATGCTTATGTGTGAGGGGGGCTGGATCAATTGCGCTTGCTCACTGTCCAGTGTGTATGTGTGTGAGTGTGTGTGCGTGTATGTGTGTGTCTGTGTGTGATCATATGGTCAAACCCTACAGCGTTGCTATATAAATACTGGCGCGCGCGTGTTACACTTACGCTTGTGTCCTGCGCGCTGTCACTGCAGTCAGTCCGACCGCACTGTTACAATGTCTCAAGGATGGGGATATGCAGCGGACAATGGTGAGCTTATCTGCTCATATGTCCTGGCATGGATGAGTGCAACCGGGCTTTGTGTCTTTCTTTGTCTCTCTCTCTCTCTCTCTCTCTCTCTCTCTCTCTTTCTCTCTCTCTCACGACTGGCCTTACAGTGGTCCCTCTTCTCCTTGCAGGACCTGACAAGTGGGTCGAGAGCTACCCGGTGGCCGCGGGACCCCGCCAGTCTCCCATAGACATCGTGTCCGGGGAGGTGGAACATGATCCCGCACTTGAACCCCTCGCGCCCCGCTACGACCCATCCACCTCGCTGGACATCATCAACAACGGCCACTCCGTGCAAGTGACCTTTGCGGATGACACGGACAGCTCGAGTGAGTCCACCCGCGTTCCGTTACACCTCCCCGCACGCACACACACACACATAAAAACACGCAGAGCCACCAGTGCAGACCTCCTGGTTACACAGATCCTGAATTCATTTTTGCGCTTTACTGGTAGTTTTCAAGTGCCCCTTTGATGTTATAAGCGGTCAGTCAACATTAAAAATAGGGTTGTTTTGCAGCCGTATTTGCAAAAAGGGACTGGTCTGCATAGTAAATGGTACATTTTTAGACTTTAAGTGTTTATGGGCCACATAAACCTCTTTTACTGGTGTCATATGATATATGATTTTCAAGGAACTTAGGTAGGAGTGCACTGATATAGAAATAGGTAATTCTAAGCCATGTTCAAGCAGAATGAAAAATAATAAAATCTAAACATTTGTCTGACATTAATCATTTTTCAAAATGATCTGTCAATACTGTTATGATTACAATATCATGCAACTTAATTCTGTACTTATAATTACATTTTTGACATTTGCTTCATACACTCTGTCTTTACTCCAGACTTGTTATAGGCATGCCACTTCAGGTGAACAGTGTAATTTTATAAAACTTTAGATAACACAAGGAGTATTTGCCAGCTGACTACTAATACTCCTACAAACATTTTTGTGCTGGGAATTTTGGAAAAAAATAGAGTTTACAGAACAAATTACTAAAATATCTTGTTCAATTAAGAAAACATTCCAGGCCATTTTAGTACAATATCTAGCATAATTCCAGCTATGAACAATTCATTAGATTTCTTTTGGGTCAAATTCTTCTGAATTGGGTTGGGAATAAAAGTGCATGAACTTTTATAAAACCTTTTTAAAACCCTTTTTATCCTGATTGTAGAGAACAATTTAATTTAAGAACTGCATTACCCAGTTGGATCTCAGAAAAGATTGTGCAAATTGTGTGAATGTTGTCATTAGTACAAAGGAAAAATATATTTTCAGATATTCTAGTTAGATTCTACACGAGATTTTTTAGTGATAAGTGACACTGAACATGTGTATCTATCATATGCCTATAAAAATGTACTTTGCTTATTTTTTGCACTTCTTTACTCATGTAAATTTGGCTTGCCCAATTGGCAGATGTTTATTTTTTTGTTTAATTCAAGCATTGACGTCTCATTTTTATTTTTATTTCTTTATGAAAAGGTACTAAAAGGTGCTGGTAAAGTGAATGTAGTGAATCTTTGAAGCTGATTTAATCTCCACGGCAAGCACTATGTTGTACCTTTGACGGAACATTGCCATCCTGTACAGGCTTATCTAATCTACCCAGTGGTTGAGTTGACCTGTTTTGCCGCAAGTCTAATTTAAATCAAGTGAGGATGGGAATAGCATGATTAAGGATTAGTTTCTAAGTTCCTAATTAAAGTTCTTATGTAAGGTTCAGTAAGAACTGTCAGTAAACATGATGATTGACTGGTGTATTGTCTGGCTGAGCAAATGACTGTGCAGTACGTTTGTGTGGTGTGTGTGTGGTGCATGTGTGTGTGTGTGCGTGTGTGTGCGGGTGGGTGGGTGGGTGGTGGGGTGGTGGCTGTGGCTTAAAATATTTTCCATTCTGTAGAATAAGATGTCTTTAACTGCAACTTCACAGGGTATGGCTTCCTTCCCATCTTCTATTTGTAATCCAAAATAAGCTATAGAGACATTTTCATGGTCATTTTCCTTTTCCTATACTGAGGACTGACCAGTAGTGTGACACTAATAGATCCCTCACAGTGAACTTTTGACTCATTACTTGGTTAAACATTAAGCTCCACAATGCATGTGAATGAGGCAGTCTCAAAATACCGCAGTGGAAAGAATTTACAGAGCTCAAGCAGTCTGGGGATTCACACACACCAAGGTGTGAGGTAAAACAACACATTTTTTCACAACCTGTCATCTGCTTGCAAATGCGCAAGCACCGCGTTGCTCCCCCACCCACCCACTCACCCCCACACACACACACACACACACACAGACAAACACATATTCTGATAATGCTTATATAAGCTACCAGTGGGCGAGTTGACCTGTTTTACTGCAAGCCTTACTTGAACCTAGTGGGAATGAGAATAGTGTGATTAAGGATTAGTCTCTAAGTTTCCAGTTAAGGCTTTTATGTAATGTTTAGTAAGAATCGCTAGCTCTTCATGACTGCCCAGTGTATTGTCACGGTAAATGAATGACTGCACTGTACATGTGTGTTTGTGGGCTGGGGTTTTTTTTTTTTATTGTATATTTTTATTGTATATGTAGAATGGCTTTGGTAGGCTAAACGCATTGGAATCCCTGACTTCTTCTGATCAGAAGCCAAAGCAAGCTGTAATCATTTTGTCTTTCTATATACAGGTCTGACTGGAGGCCCCATTTCCGGTACCTACAGACTAAAGCAGTTCCACTTCCACTGGGGGTCAAGTGATGACAAAGGCTCCGAGCACACAGTTGATGGCAAAACATACCCTGCTGAGGTGTGGGCCCATCCTTCACGCTGCCTTTACGTTACAGCCGAGCGGAGCATTTAAAACAATGAAATATTCTCACAACATTTAGAATGTAATTTGAATGAAGAAAAATATAATTATACAGTTGTGGCACTATATACTTATGAAACTACAGCTGGAAGGTAGGTGATGATTGGCATATCAAACGTCATAATTACTAAAATGCATTGTTGACATCCACGATGCATTGTCACATGTCCACGATGCACATTGTCACATATCCATGATGCACATTGTCACATTTTTGCATTGCAATATCACAATACTTTCAATGCATTGTTACAACACTAGTGGTGGCCAGTCAGATTTGCTGAAATGTGGCACAGTGTTTTGTCAGTTAGTAGGAGATAACTATGATTTCCTTCAATAGCCAACTTGATGTAAGTGGTCCAAAAGTCGAATTAATCCAAATGGTGTTTTCGCAATGCAAATGAACCAAATCACAGCTTAGTTTAGACCACTTTTGGTTGGGCCCAAATTTGATACTTTGGTCCAGACCATGGTCTGAGGCACCTTTCACACCTGTTGTTTTGGTTTGGACCGAACTGAAAAGTCTGGAGGTCTGGACAAAACAAGGTGCGTGTGAAAGCACTCAAATCAGCCAGAATGTAAATGCATTTTGCACTCAGTTTAATGTGTCAGTGTTGGACAGCTAGCAATCTAGTTTTGCTTCTTTGTTCAGTTGTCATATTACTAGCATAGCATATCAAACTAATACCAGAGGATTTATGTCAGTAATCATAGAGCTAGCCAGCTAGCAGACCTTGGTAGCATAGTCTAAAGGGTAATTTAAACATCTGCCTTTCTCCAGCTTCATCTAGTGCACTGGAATACGGCATATCCCAGCTTTGGAGAAGCTGTTGACAAGCCCGATGGTCTGACTGTCATTGGAGTCTTTCTGGAGGTTGGTGTGCCTCTACCTTGCCTGGGAATGGATTAATTTTCTTATCTAAAGCAATTAGTAGGCTTTTCTATCAAGAATGTCTTTCAGCTGTGATAAAAAGGGACTTCGTTGATTTTTGTGATATCACAAAATGGAATGCTAACTTACTGTGCACATATGGATTGTATAAACTGGGGAGTGAACAGTACACTTTGAAACATTTACATATTACAATTTCTTTTATTTAAAAATAGAAGAAATCATTTTCCATAATATGGGCCCTTTAAGTTTTGATGTTAATTTCTGTCTGTCCCTGGGCAGTTTGATATTGATCTAAAGAGTAAACAATGCATTTCACATGAAAAATTGAAAAACATAAGGCAACATTAAACATGTGTAGTTACATCACCCTTTTATCTCTTATGTTCATCAGATTGGTGATGAAAATGCCCACCTGCAGAAGGTTCTTGATGCGCTGACTGCCATTAAGACAAAGGCAAGTTCTTTTCACAGTCCTTAAAAGACACTTATTTTGTTAAGGCTAAACTTTATTCGCTAATTGTGCATTATTGGCTCCTCGTACAGGGCACACAGGCCTCATTCCCAGACTTCAACCCTGCCACACTGCTGCCAGGCTCTCTAGAATACTGGACCTATGATGGCTCCTTGACCACACCCCCTCTTCTGGAGAGTGTCACATGGATCGTCTGCAAGCAGTCCATGAGTGTTAGCCCGGCCCAGGTCTTGTCCTATTAGTATATTATGCTAAGAAATTAGCATATTTCTTCTATCTTAGCAGTACATTTAAGTTGCACATTACTCAGAGTGTAGACCTCATGGTCCATAGAAACTACTTGGGCTGTCACAAGTACTCAGTTTAAATCAATTACCTGATTTATCAAGCGACTGATGTCTTTGCATATACAAAGCTGTGTTCAGCTGTCCGAACATTGTCCAAAGAGGGGGAGTTCTAAGCACTCAATTTGCAAAGGGAGCAACACCACACCAGCAGGATCTCGTGAATGCACATTTTTGTTTTGTAGTCCATTTAAATATAACTCTTATGAGAGTGACAAGCCCGAATCACCACACACCCGTACATGAATTTGCACACAGTATGTATGTTACAAAAATATGGCACAAAAATATTCTGAAACAGAGATATAATTACAGTGCTCTCTATTTAAACACCATGTTCTAAAACAAATGACAGTAATGTGGTTAGGCAGATATAGGCCACTTAGCAAAGTAATGTTAAGTTTATCCATATAATTATGTAACTTTTGACCAGCCTGTTTGATGGCTTCAGTTACACCTTCAGAGAGCGCGCTCATGAACATGAGTTGGTAGAAGGCTAAAAGGTTTAGTTACTAAGACAGCATACATTTTCTTTTCATCTAAAGGCCTCCTAGGCCTGGTGGACATCTTATACTCATGTGAAAATTAACACTAACCCAGAGAAATGCTGTGATGGCATAGTATGATGTTTTTGGCTTATGCTGAGAGCCCTGCATAGCCCAGGCCCAATTCAACTTAGAGTTGCTCTCTGATAGAATTATCCAATGTGACTTTTTAAAGGGTTCATTTTTCTTATAAATTAATTTGTCCCCTTAGGTCCACTTAAGCATACAAAATAGTCATGAATCAGTTCTACATAAGCATTTTCCAACCTCACTTTAGCCCTCTGTTTAACATCTCGGTCGCACAATGTACAATATGGTTAGGAAATGCTGTTCCTGTAAATGTGACCAGTAAGTGCAGAGAAATGAATCAGAGTTTAGACATTAGTCCCAAATCCAAATTTAGGCCAAGCCATAAGCACCCTTTAGAGCCATTCAGGCTTGATGTTGAAGTGGCAATGGCGAATGCTGAAATCTCTCTCTCTCTGTCTCTCTGTCTCTCTCTCTTTCTCTCTCTCTCTCTTCAAACAGATGGAGCAATTCCGTAGCCTGCTTTTTTCAGCTGAGGGGGAACCAGAATGCTGTATGGTGGATAACTACCGGCCCCCTCAGCCTGTAAAGGATCGCAAGGTCCGTGCCTCTTTCAAGTGAGCTGCCACTGGATTCTTTACCCTGCTCTAGACCCTTCACCCCAACATAGTGAACTGTGGAGGCATGCTTCAGCAGACACCACACACCTGTCCCTTTCATAGTTATGTCAAACCCCAACTTTGTAAACACCTACTCCGCGGAGGGCACTAGGTTGTGTGGGTGCTGAGGTGTCTTCGCTTCTACTAGTTTTATGCCAGGTCCATTTGCACTATATGTCCAGAAGTATTCAGGCACTTGCTCATCCAATGTTTCTTCCGAAATAATTTAATAGGGAACAATGCAGACATAATCGCCTTTAACATTTTGGAAAGACTTTCCACGAGATGTTGGAACTGGGATTTAGTCACAGGAACATCAGTTGAGTACAGCACAGACCTTGGTTGTTAAGGTCAAAATCACACTACAGTGCATCATCACACCACAGAAAATGATACCACTGGTCCACCAAATAATGTTGGAGAGCTTTACACATCCTTAGTGGATACTTGGCATTGACATTCCCATTGTATTAGCAAGTTTTCCTATAACGAAGATACTGGATGTATCTTTATGAAAATCATGGTAGATGTTTTTACTAAGACCCTTTTTTCTTGTCAACAAATGACTAACATGCATTTTCAACAACGGGTAATAGGAGTTAGCCCTATCATCAGGACATTGCCAAGTTTAGTCCCCAGTAATGCCACAGCCATCTGTGGCTGGGAGTTCATGACTGGTCTTACTATCTCTGGGTTGGTAAGATGGTCTTCCCTCTCCCATTATCACCCAGTGTGATGCTAGCCAGCAGCTGAATCTGCTCATTAGAAGGGCTGTCTAGTCACTTATGGACATATAATGCAGGTCGCACACGCATTCTTAGAGAGGCAGATTTACTGTGATTTTGAATTTGGTGCCAATGTTGCCCAAGCTACCCATGAACAGTGCAGTGATGCATTAATAGGAATCGTTTTTAGTGCAGTGCAGAATAGGTAGGTGGCCCTCTTTGCATGTGCCAGGGGTACTGGCATGGGCTAAACTCCTGGCCATCTGTGATGGGTACTGTACAATCCAGCTTGTCTGTAATCTCTTGCTCGCTCTGCCTGCTCCAGGATCACTGCAGCTTAAGCAGAGCCCAGTGCATGTTGCCTTTTTGATAGAGTGAACCCTAAAATCCCTCCTGGCACACACAAACACACACACACACACACACACACACACACACACACCCACAAATTCACATGCCCACATGTGAGAGGCACTGAGAGGCACATGCACACATACAGTAGATGCACAATGGATTCTGTCAAAGGAGATTTTTATTGCTTGTCCCAGTTTTATTTCTTGTGCCTGTAATCTAAAAAATCTACAACATGAATTCTTGCTGTGGAAGCTTATGCAGTCTGTGCTCATATTTTGTAATGACTCCATAAAATCATTTAGTTGTTGTGTTGTCCTTAATCTTTTCAATGAAAGGAGTTGCAAAATCATGCCTAATATTTTAGTCCACTGGTATAAAGGTGACAGTCGCAACCAAACATCTATCAAAAAACATGTTCCTTCACTGCAATATTAGATCCTGTATCTTCAGACTGTCATTGAAAGTTGTGGGACCAGAAAATTGATTTTGTGAAGACTAATGGTTTGAAATGGAAACAGATGTGTTTATTGTATTATGAACAGGATTATGAATAGGGTTACATTCTGCTGTCTGCCATTTTAGGAGAATATTTAATTAAATATATATTACATGATCACAATGTGTTATTGTCTTTTTTGTGTACTTGTCAATAACCCAGGTAATCAAAGAAGCAAAACACTTTAAACTCAATTATATTTTTTATTTATATTGATCAAAACAGAGAATGTATAACAGCTTCCTAAACATAAGCTTAAGTTTACCATGATAGATTTCTACAGTGTGATTTCTGTCCAAGTTTAGCAAAGACACATATTTAAAGCCTTCTGTTGTGGGTAGCAAATGAGAAATACATTCTAGCCACCATATAATTACACAAATACAAGTGTCCTAAGCAAAAATGATGCCTAGTCAAAAAGCTAAACACATTTGTTGTCACCATTTGGAACTGACATTTGATACACTGAAAGCAAGCGAGCTAGTCATTTGGCTATAATTTATATATGCTGTGCACAATCAGTCAGTATTCCAAAGGCTAGCTAGCTAGCCAGTTTAACTACCACTTGCCCTAATATTTAGGATCAGTGCAATCAAGCTGTATCCTGAAAGCTAGTTAGCTAATTAGCTGTCATTTAAATATGAGCGACAATATGGATTGTTGGAGTTAAGCTGTGTACTGAAAGCTAGTAAGCTAGCTACCTAGTTATCATATGGATATGCTGTGAAAATCTATGATAAAGCATTTAGCTTCCTAGGTAACATTTTCCCCCAAAAAACACACATTTTATTAGAGTGTAGTAGGATATGGCTCATTTCTTTTAATCCACAGTCCATTTAATATTGTTTATGTCTCCACGTAAGTGTGATTTTAAAAAAATCTCAGATAATATCCACTGCTATGAATTAGAACCCTTTCCACTGGCTATCTGATCAACAGAATCACTCAGAAGTTTAATTTAGACTCTAATATACTAGCTATGAATGCCTTCTCTGAGTTGACATTAAAGTAAGTTTGGATAAAAGTGTGTCCTGAATGCCATAAATGTAAATGCTGATTTTGAGACTGTCCTGAATCCTGATGCCATTGACAGCTGGGGTCATTATTGTGTTATGACAGCTGTTCATGACCCAAAGCAGCAGGAAATGTAGTCCATAGTCCAAATGTTCTTTACTTCACATGCCACAATGTTCAGGTCACTCACACTAGCAGGCCACAACCCCTAATGGCATAATGCAAATACAAACAGGCTCGTGAGCTGCGGGCTTGGAGCCAACAAGCAGGCACAGTCCAGCTGAAATTACAAACTGACTGGAAAGTTCAAAGAGGTACCTACACCATCATGCTGCAGAAGGTTACATAAGAATGGTGTCTGATGTTTTATACACACACACGCATACACACAAACACACACACTTGCCCTGGCATGACTAATTAATATAGATCTGTTGCAGTGAGGTCAATAAACCTTTTTATCATTAGTAACAACTAGTCCCGGTCAAGGACAGATACAGACATGTCTGCAGGCTACCATGCTGTCACTGCTGTCGCTGTAGCCACCCCTCAATGTCAGTGCTAATGATGTAACAGAACAGCACATTTAAATTGACATTTCATGCAGATGCATGCCACCGCCTCCTTCCTATTCAAAGAAGTAAGTTCTGAATTATGTGACTAGCCAGCTAGATTTCCAACTAAAGCTAGCAGCTTTGGGAATACATTTATTCTTTGTGAGTCACTGGGCTTGGTAGAGGTCAGTTTGTAGGTTATAGTGACAGTTACAGTGCAGTGAAAATACAGGCACCAGGATTTATAGCTGTATATGACTTTTATCTACCTGCAGCTACTAGTGTCCTTGGACATGACATACACAAAGCACAAATACAGGCAATGCTGTGTGAGGATTTTTAAGAAGTGTCTTCATTCTACTGTTGGTACTATAAATACTGTACATTTCCAGTTCATTATGCACATATTTAAATGTAAAAAATTGATTGTTTTGTTATATATATATATATAACAAAACAATCCATTTTTACATGTACACATATATATATATATATATATGGGCACCCAGATCTCACTGATGTGCACGGAAAGTCCCACAGATCCCTCAGACGAGCTACAGTAGCACAAACTGCTGAAATTGTTAATGCTGGCGATGATAGAAAGGTGTCAGAATGCACAGTGAATTACAGCTTGCTGTGTATGGGGTGTGTAGCTGAATCAAAGTGCTCATGCTGATCCCTGTCCACTGCTGAAAGTGCTTATAGTGGTTATGTGAGCATCAGAACTGGATCATGAAGCAATGGAAGAAGGTGGCCTAATCTAATAAATCACATTTTCATTCAGATCATGTGTATATGTACACATACACTGATCAGCCATAACACTTAAACCACCAAAACATCTCTAACCAATTGAGGTATGGACTCCACAAGATCTCTATGTTGTGGTATCTGGCACAAAAATGTTAGCAACACAGTGATGTAAGTTGCAGGGTATATAGATTTCACTAGTTTGTCCCACACAACTAATGCCACATATGCTCAGTCAAACTGAGATTTGAGAAACTGGAGGCCAAGTCAACACCTTGTCATGTCACCCAAACCATTCCTGAAAAAAAAATCATTGTTGCAGAGCACATGATCCTGCTAAAAGAGCCCACTATCATTAGGTAATACCATTGGCAAGAATGGGTGTTCTTGGTGTAACACTTACATGAATGCCAAGAACCAACATTTCCCATCAAAGGATTTCCGGCAGTATCCCACTGCCTTCTTGCCTCTACCCAGGTGCCATCTGCTCCCCAGGTAAGCAATGCATACGCACCTGGCCATTCACACTACGTAAAAAGAAATGTGATGTAAAGGGAAACTGGTCCATGGGCCAGTTTTTAAGATCATGTGCTCGTTCTAGGTACTTTTGGCCATGAACAGGTTTCAGCATGGGCAGTCTATCCGGTTTGTGGCTATGATGCCTCATATACAGCAAGCTGCAATGCATTATGTATTCTGGCATCTTTCTATCACAGCCAGTATTAACACTGTCAGCCATTCGTGCTACAATAGCTTTTCTAAGAGATCGGACCAGACAGGCTAGCCTGTGAGTCTCATGTGTATCAGTGAACCATTGGCGTCCATGACTGTTCCTGGTATGCCAGTTGTCCTCCCTTGGATCATTTTTGGTAGGTATTAACCACTACATATCAGGAACACCCCACAAGGTTTTGGTTCTGGAGATCCTCACAGTTATCTAGCTATCACAATTTGGCTCTAGTCAAAGTAAATACTGTACATGCAAATGTATTCCAACTTAAATATGCAACAGTTTTGGTGGTGGATCTTACATAGTGAGATAACCAGCCCATTATAGGCTATAGAGAAGTCCTACCAAAGTCATTTATTGCCACTGGGTTTGATAGAAGTTCAAGTTCAAGTGCAAGTTTATTTATATAGCACATTATCATACACAGAAGGTCTTTACATTCAGTGTGCTTTACAGAAATTGAAAATAAAATTAGGATAAATAAAAATTAGAATAAAATAAAACAAGATAATGAGAGGGACAAAAAAAGTAAAAGAATACATAAAAGAACATTAAAAAGTGCCGTAGAAGTGCAAATATTTAATGTAAAAATAAAGTGTCCTCTCATAGTCACACATAAACAGACCACAGCACAGCGTGAAATTCTGTCTCTGCATATAACCCATTCACCAAGTGAAGCAGTGGGCTGCCACCAATAAAGGGCGCCTGGGGAGCAGTGTGTGGGGACAGTACCTTGCTCAAGGGCACCTCAGTGATGACACTAGCAGTGTTGGGATTCTAACCCACAACCGTCTGATTGCAGGGGCAATGCCCTAACTACCAGGCCACCAGCTGCCCCAGAAGGGTAAACAGCTTGTCAGAAGTGGGATAGTGGCAAATTGTAGACATTTAAACTCAAGCGCATAAAATATCCAGTTTGTTGTGATGTTTTTATTTCTCAGAACTGCATATCTTTTTGTCACATTTATTATAAAGTTACGGAGTTCCCAAATATTTGAGTTATAGACATGTAGTATAGAGCACACTTTACAAAGGAATTTTGATATTTCAGCATCCCTGTTCCACTTCTTACCTCACTCACAGCCTATCATATACATTCTCACCTCACATCTGTCAGCCTCAGTCACTTGAAACCCTAGTCATTCAAACTCCTGCTGACCTCTCAATGAATGCGACAGCTGAGGAAAAAATATAATACAGCTAGCCAGGTCAGTGACATTTAAAGCTATTTACATCTCAACTACTAGCAATACTACAGCCACAGGTACAGCTAATGTTAATGTAATACTAACAATGATGAGGGTTAAGTGATCAGTCTATTGTTGATGTTGGAAGGGGTCTAGATTAGGCCTTATGGATGTTGGGGGCAACGCTGTACTCCGTAATCTGACTGTCTAGTTGAAAAAGCTGCTGCAGAGTCTGGTGGGGTGGTGGAACGTTTGCTCTGGTACCTTTTTCCAGATGGCAGGAGGGTAAATAGTCCAAGGGGTGCGAAGGGTCATTTACAATGCTGGCAAATATAGGGCCTGTGGTAGGAGGTGTCAGGAATCTGTCAGGAATGAATGACCAAAACGTTACCCCAGTGTAGCATGGAGGAGAAACCCAGTTGTGGAGTAAACACAAGTAAGTAGGTAGTCCATGCGCTTTAATCTGAGAACACTCCCTCTAGAGAGTGAAGATTCACCTGGAATCAGCATTCTCATTCACACACGGGAGAGAGAAATAACTGGCGTACTCACGGTTCTGAAGGGATTAATCTTAGCTGTATGCAGGGTGAAGACTCAATATCTGAGCAATGGCTACCTCCTTACCTTGGGCTTTTATACCATGTGATGTGCGCTACTTCCGGTGCCTCTTGCACAGCACATGAACTGTGTGCGTGACAGGAGGTGTCGACCGTGAATAGAGACCCCCAAATGATCTTCCCAGCTGTCCTCACAATCCGCTGTAGGGTCCTACAGTCTGAAACAGTGCAGTTTCCATATCAGACAGTGACACACAGATTAGTAATGCTGATAAATTGATTAATAGTAGTATTTGTTTTATCAGTGAAAACAAACATTTAGATATGTTTTATTCCCAAATAATCATTATCAAAATTAATTATTGGGGGTTACATCAGTGAAGAGGATGTAATGAGCCCTAAGAAAACAACACTGATCATGGTGCGTGTTCCACTTTTATAAGTATATCAGACACAGTAGTATGGGGTTGTTATGCACCTTATTAGTACTGCATGGTGAAAGCAATCCTCCAACCAAAATATTAATTTATGAGCTGTAGACTCTAAAAGCATTTACTACAAGGTAGTAATATGAGAGGTACATCCTATACTTGCTGCAGTGCCTAAGACACTTGAAAAATGCAACCCTCACCATTATGCTACTAACATGCTGGTGTCAGTGCTGGCATCTGGTCAGAGCTGGAACCATAGTGGCACTTTTCCTTTGTTGGAAAGGCTGTTTTTGAGCGATCAGTGATAGGGAGTAATGCGTTAGGTCAGGGGTGCCCAAACCTGTCCAGAAAGGGCCGCTGTGGGTGCAGGTTTTCGTTCCAACCAAGCAGGAGGCACACCT